>BHFT01035826.1:0-14375 GCA_004320025.1 Laticauda laticaudata
CTATATTACTTGCTATTTGCTTATGATATATAGCTTCTATTGCTTGAATAAATTTCTAGTGAAGCCCTTTCGTAGTTCTTCGAATGACAATTACATTGTATATAATCTCGTATTTTCAATCCAATATAAATATATTAATATCGTCTGTTCCTTTTCTTATATCAATAGTCTGTCAGTTCCCCTCTATCATTACTTTTGCTGTTTGCTCATAGTATATTAAGCTTTTATTGCTTGAATAACTTTTCTCATAAAGCCCATCTGTTCAGCAGTAATAACATGAATCGCCACATTCACATTAATCAATGCCCTCCTGTGTGTCTAGAAATATCAGAGCATTTGTTTTTCAGGATGTGCCTCGATAGTATTCCAAAGTTCAAAATTAATCTAATGTTGCCTTTAACTTGTCTCTTTGCAGAATCCATTGTGAATCAGGATGGATAAAATTATTTAAGTATTTTTTAAGTCCTCTGGCCAAGCAAAAATGTTATAATCTGGCGTTTCTCGGGAAATAGGCTCATAGTTCTTGATTTGTAATGCAATCAGCCTCTTCCTTTTGAAACAAGTGTAATATAAGCTTCTGACCCATGATTTAGGTATCTCTTCTTTAATATAACTTCATTCATAACTTCTAGCAATGAAAGGTTCAATAGTCTTGTAGTGTTTTAGTAAAATGTCTGCCGGACGTTCCACCTGGGCCTGGGGCCTTCCATTATTTTGTTTTCTTGAGTGCTTCGTTAACTCCATCATCGTTATTTCGTTTCTTAACATTGTTAATCTCTTTAGGTATCTGGGGTAACTTAGATTTTGTAAAGACTGTTTAACTCTTTCCTCACTTCATATTTCTCTTGTGTGTGATAGTTTCCAAAATAGTCTCGGATGATTCTTCTTCTTCTCTTTACTACCATAGCAAACATTTGGCCTTGGTCATCTATTAATTGCAATATTTTCCCTTGATTCTTCTCCTTCTCATTTATATGCCTAACATCTACCTGGTTTATTGCATCTTCAAAGGAGTTCTCTTTAGCACCTCTGACTTTTCTGTGCTAATTCTTCTTTTCTGTTAGACCATTTTATGTTTAATGATATCCATTTTAAATTTAAAGGTCTTTTTTTCTGTGGCATTTTTGTGGCTTTTTTTCAAAGTCCTTTATACTCATCCTTAATGCCTTAGAGGCTAGTCTTTTCATGGTAGTTCTTTTCCTGTATAGTCCTATTCTCAAGCCTCTAGCATTGCCTTCATTGTTCCCATACATTCTATTGTTGTATCTTCTTTTTTGTTTTCGCTAAAGAGCAAAGCCAGTTCTTTCTCCATCCACTGTGTGAAATCTTTTTCCTTTTACTATAGTATCTATTTAATGTCCATCTAGATCTTCTTCTTTGTCCTTTCATTTAGTTTCATTGGATTTGATCTGCCCAAGTACTTATGTCCAATATTTATTTCTTGAATGAGTTAACAATCCTTTGACCAATCCATATCATATCTATTTCTAGCCATTGATCAATGATCATTTGAGTAGAAGGTGTATTTTTAATAGTTTTAGCATTATTTTTCTCTATGTATCTTTTAGTTTATTTTTCTACCATTTTTAAAAAAAGAGAATTCAGAGAGTCTTTCTGTTTGCCTTTTTTGTTTCTGTGCTGATAGTCCAGTTATCTCTACAGTTGCATTAAAAATCTCCCTCATAACTATATTAGCAATAGTCCAGTTTCATTATTTCACTATGTAATTTTTGTAAATTTTTTCTTGATTGTTATCAGGGCATAGAGTGATCAGGAGTATTTCATATATTATCCATTATTTCCACCATTAGTATTTCCATCATCATCAATATAAATCCAATTTCTCTGGAATCCGTCCTTTAATATATTAAAACCACTCCTCTTTTCTTGCGTTGTGTCAAGGAGTAAATATTTTCCTATTTGGCTGTATCAACACATTGTTCCTGTTGCTTTGAATATGTTCTTCTTGTTGGCAGATTTATTCAAATTTTAATTTAATCTAAATATGTTGGTAAATTTTCCTTCTTTTAACAGCTGAGTGAAGTCCATTTAGTTAATTGTAATCAGTTTTTTCTCTTCCATGGGTTTTATTTTGTAGTTAGTTTTAGCAGTTCTCGTAGATCTTGGTTCATGTTGTTCTTTGGCCTTCCTTCCTTTCCAACCTACTGCACCTTCTTCTTTTTCAGTCCACCATTTGTCAATCCTCTTGAAATTCAATTGTGAGATTTCCTTTTTCTGCCTGTTCCTTTTTCCCTCCAAATTCTGGTTTTCTCATTGCATATCTTGTGAAGACTCTATCGACATCTCTATTACATCCATCATCTTCTCTTCAGTTATTTCAAAAGCTTCAGCCAATATTTCTATCATTATCTCAGCTAATATTTTCCTTTTTCTGTCCTCTATGTTTTGTGAATCTAGAGATAAAATTCTGATCTGTCCATCTCCATTCTCAGCATCCCACTTTATCTTGTTCAACCACAGTTTAATTCTGCTATCAATATCTCATTTCCTATCTCTTTTTGTTTAACTTCTTCTTCAATTTTTAGCAGTCTCTCATCATACTTCATTCATCATTTGTTTTGAAGTTCTCCACTTTTTCATCAGTTTTCCTTGTTCTTTGTTCACGTGTTCTTGTTTCCTTTCAAATATTCTCTTGTTATTATTGAATATTTTGAATCCTTGGCATAAGCCAATCTGCAGGGTCACATTTCCTGTTCTTTTTCTGCTGTAACATTGTCTGAATTGAACGTTGAACGTTGATGGTGAAGAGGAGAGAGTAGAAAGTGTAGAACAGGCGGCTGTTAGTCAGAATCTTCAGGTTCTTCTAGACCTTAATCCACTTGTGAAATTAACCAACTGCAATTCCAAATAAAAATAATAGGAAACAGGAAAACAAATAGTAGAGTAGTTGTTGTTGTTGCTTCATTTATTGTTATTATTATTGTTATTGTTTTATTATTAATTATTATTTATTATTTATTATTATTATTTTATATTATTATTATTATTATATTATTATTAATTATTATTCCGGTTCTTGGTATACCTTAATCCAATTCAATTGGCCTAGATAGCAGTAAAAATCAAAATGGAAGAAAAGACCATAAACACACACAAGAAAGAAAAAATGTAAATCTGAAAAGCGGAAAGTAAAAGGTAGAAACTAAAAAGCGAGAAAAGAAAGTTCTTCAGGTTTATCACAGCCTTAATTCATTAAGAGTCTCAGTTTAAAAGGATGCATCAGAAAAAAAGAAACGCCACAAAAAAAAAAAACCCAATAGGTGAGTAAACAGAAAATAAAAAATACAAGGGAGGGAGAGAGAAAAAAGAAAAGAGACTACTCTTAAAAAGAAAAAGGAAAGAAATCATAATACTAAAGCTTTCTTTCAAATAAATGCAAACGTAAAATTTGACTTCAAGGACGACAAGAAAGACAAAAAATCAAGTTCCAAAAGGCCAAAAAATCCAAAAGCTATTACGAAAAGTAACTAGTAGCGGAAGGGTTTGTTAAAGTAAGAATAGCACAGCTTAAAAAAAAAAAAAAGTGCACGACTGCACCTTGTTTGATTGTCCCAAGGCTTTCTTAAAATTTATAACACTCTTCTCCAGAGTCTTATCACCTTTTTTTTTCTATAAGCTTCAACACCCAGCCCAGCTGTTGAATAGAAACCCAGAAAGAGTACCTGCAATAATACTCTTCCGCATGCTCTTCCCTCTGTTTATCAATAGCAATGTCCTTTGATAAGAAGTTCAGTTCAGATTTGTCTGGTCAAAAAAAAAATAGAATATTCCCAAAGCCAAGCTATTGGCAGGTTACAAAGTTTCCTTTTGCTTTCATTTTCCCTCCTTTTTTCCAAACAAATGTAATAAAAAATAATTAAAGAAGGGGAAAGATATTTAAAAGATGACTAAAAAGGAGTCTCCTAGCCTAAAATTTATAAAGTCAAAAAGAGAGAGGAAGAATAGGTGGGAGAAGAATAAAAAAATCAGTCCAGTTTCAAAAATATGAAAATCATGTGTAAGAAAATTCAGCAATGAGAAAATAAGAAATTACTTGACATTTCCTGTTCAAATCACTGGCTTAATCACTTCTGTCAAAAACTTTTTACAGATTCTTTCTTTTCCTATAGGTGTCCTTTCAAAACTACTTAAAAAAAGAAAAAGTTTCTCACCAAACCGCACCACTTTCTCTTTCCGTTCTCTTTCGTTTGAGCTGTCCCAAGCTTAGGCAGCTTTAATGGCTGCCTCTTTGCCCTGGCAAAAAGAGCTCTCCTTCCTGGATCTACCAGGGACTTTGCGGTATCCCTGGGATCGACAGGATGTGCTCTTTACATTCACCATCTCTTCGGGATGGTTTAGATCAGATAGGACCATCCGGGAGCAAAAGATATCGGCAGCAATCTCAGACCTCCAAGATTGCATGCCCTATTGTCGCAACACCAACTCCACCCTCCCAAAATACAGATACTTCTGTATGCTGACAATGCTGCTATTATTTCACAAACCCATATTAGACTCAAGAGACCTATTTCAGCAACATTAAAATACTGTAGATAAAATAATCTGATCCTCAATTTTGATGAATCAAAAATCCTATTTTTTGCTCAATGAACTGTTCAATACACTTGAAGAGTAGAATCCAGAACAGGTCAATACATTCAAGTACCTTTGGATGTTTTCCATACCAAATGTATTTGGAAGGCACATCTGGACCACACAATGCAATCAGCCCTTATATTCTCAAATGCTATTAAAAACTTTTTTTACACCAGCAGAGGACAATTAGTCCCACAGCCTTGAAGCTCTTTGCATCTAAAACAAATTCTCCTCAGGGCACAAACAAGATTTTTTTTTGAAGAAAGAATCTTTAGAAACCATACAAAGAAAATTCCTGCAATCCATTTTATTATCTCTATTGGGACATCAAATGCCCAGTTGAGAACCTTCAAAGTAAGAGGCTATGGACTTAGAAGGGCATGAATTAAGATTTGGTTGGCACAGTTACCTATGGTATCATAAAGTTAAAGTAAATGTTGACTTCAACAATTATTTTGTCAGACATGCTATTTTGAAAGTTTGGAATAAATAGAAAGCACAGTTTTCCATGAAGGTACCTCTTTGGTTTTCCTCACAGGAGGCTTTTTTTTTTCGAAAAAAAATAATGACAAGGCAAAAGTGGTGGTCCTATGATAAAATAATATATTTTAACCTAGGAGACCCTACCCTCAAATCTAAGGAGGAGTTACAATCACAAGGGCTTTTTGTCATTGTTTATATACATACAACTGAAAGAAAGAGTTAAACTAGATAAAAAGAATCATGAATTTAACTTTGTTAAAAAAGAATTGGATACTTTATTGTGTGTAGTAGTGATGAACATATTATTGTTAAAGTCTATAAAGTGTTATTGAATTTAAATCTGAAAAATGAACAAATAAAACATTATATGATTCAGTGGGTAAGAAATTTTGCAGATAATGTAATGCTTGAACAATGGGAAAATATGTGAAATAAAGGTTTAAAGTTTACATTAAACTATAATTTAAAAGAAAAAAATTATAAGATGGTGTATTATTGGTATTTAACACCAGATAAATTGTCAAGAATGTATAAAGGTACCTCAAATGAATGTTGAAAATGTAAAGGAAAAGAAGGGACTTTTTATCATTTATGGTGGACTGATAAAGGAAAGAAATATTGGAGGAGAATTCATATCCAAATACAAAAAATTCTTAAAGTGAATTTAGAAAAAAAAACCAGACTTTTTTTTGNACCAAATTTTTTTTTTTGGGGGGGGGGGGTTAATGGAACAAGACTTGGGGGGGGAAATTCAGAATGCTGATGTTATATATGCTGATGGCAGCAAGACTATATGCACAGAAATGGAAAGTCACTTCCACCGACAATAGATGGATGGCTGCAAAAACTTATGGAGTTTGCAGAGATGGCTAAATTAAATGCTCTGATTAAAGAAAAAAAAACTCACAAACACAGTTTTTTCGACTTGGAAACCACTTCTAGATTTTGTGCTTGAGGTGGAAAAAGATGAAATATTGACTTTGAGTTTTACTGATTAGATAGATTTGTTGTTTAAAAAAGGCTAGTTTCTATTATTATGAAAAAGTAAAAAGTTGAGGGTTGATCTTAATTGCAGCAGTCAAAGTCAATGCCCCCCTCCTTTCTGTCCCTCTCTCTCTCTTCCTTCCACCACTATTCACTTCCCTTTTTCCTTTCCTAATTTCCCTAATATTTGCTTTTGTTTTCTCTTTGTATGTTATGTTATAAACTAATAAAAACTACATAATACAGAAAATTGAGACAGGAATGCCTCAAATTCGGGTAAAGGCCGGGAAGATGATGATAATTTACTGGTTGAAAATTCAACTCTTCCCAGAGGGCTTGAACCCCCTAGTCTTATTAGACAATTTTTCCTCTCTCCAGAAACAGGTGATAAGAGTATAAGTTGGCCTTCTATGGACTTTCTCCACTGTTTTTGATATCCCTAGGCTACAGTAAAGCCAAGCAACTGACTATGAAAAGAATAAGAGATGTTCTAGCTAGAACTTAACAGGATATCTCTCCACAACAGAAATTGGATTAAATGGGATATGTGGGAACCAGCAAGGTATCTGAAAGACCTGACTTTTCCTAAGAGCAGAACAGCATTTTTTAGAGCCAGACTTAATATCCTCCCCTCAGCACTCCTGCAGATCAGGTATGATAAAACCCCAATAGCTGAGCAAATATGTACAAATATGTGGCAATAAAAAGTTGAAGATATCTCACATGCCCTATTGCACTTCAGGGACATTAGATCAATGTACTGTATTAGAGATATTTCTGGGAGATCACGTAATTTCTACATAAATTCCTTCTCTCCCCATCTCCTTCAGGGTTCAAATCTATCCACCGCTTGAGAAGTAATAAAATTTGGTGGTACTGCAATGATAATAAGGAAAAAACACATAAAGAACTAAAGATCCATATTCATATTACTAGTTTACAATTCTCCAATAATTTCTAGAGAACATATTTATTTTAATGTTTAACTTTTGTGCTGGTCTGTGACCATAATAAAGATTGATTCTTTCCAATATGTGATCAGCTATGATCAACAATGACCTAGTACAAGTCCATAGATATCATGATGACCATGAATTTCCAAGCTGAGTTGGACTCTGGTCCTGGGAAAGAAAGGTTAAAATTACATCACAGTGCAACATTTTGATGGAGTCCATTATCTACCCCAACCATAATCGGTCCATAATCACCCCACACTATCCAATTTAGGAATAGGTATTGCTATCATCTATGAGAATAGTACAATAGCAACAGCATCTGAATGTATCTCTGCCCCAGCTTTACAAATAGGAACCCAAATGTGACTATCTGCAGAACAGGGCTCCTTGCAACATCCAGAGTCAGAGTCTCCTGGTATACATTTCCCTCTTGCCATTCCACCTTCTTTTCTTAAGCTTTCAGCCTGAAGCAATTCACAAATATAGTTCGATAGATTTCAATGAACAGACTCAACTCCTTGTCAAGCTAAATCTTGATAATGCACACTAGGTCTACACTCTCATCAGTGATCATGCACAGAGATTTGATTTATTTTAGAGACCTGACGATCAGTCTGAGCCTGGCTTGCCCAAGGGTTGCATGCTTGGCTTATGAGTTGAGTAAATGGAGAACTAATCTATCTTGTCTGGCAATGTCTCTTTTCTATATCCTAAAACACTGCTACCACTATTTTCACTTCTTTTTCAACTTTCCGTAGCTTCCTAGCCCAAACCACCAATGTTGCAATAACATAGTAACCGAGATCCAAATATTGTTGTTTGACAAATCTTAATCAACTGTACAATCTATTTCCCACCATCCCTACTGTTTTCACTCTCTAATTAATCCAGCCACTACCAGTATACACTTGATTCTTATGTGGTTGGAAGGGGCAACATTCCCTTCTCTAATCTCTTAATCTGGAGAATGGTCACTCCTCTCCTGTTCCCCAAATCTCGCACAAGCGGTCAATATTTTTCTTTCTTTGCATGAGACTTATTTTCTTTATTGTATTCTCTATTAATTTTCCATTAAATCTACCAGGATATATGTTACTACAGGTGGTCCTTGACTTCAACAACTGATACCAGAATTTCTATTTCTAAGCGATGCAATAATAAAGTGAGAGTGTGAAAGAGGCACTCATTAGGAGAGGAATTCCAAAAATCAGTCATAACCACCATTCAGTGCCACCGTAACTACAAATGGTTATTGAACAAATGGTTGTAAGTTAAGATCTACCTTTATTGGATGACACAATGGCCAGTCTTGCTTTGTACATCATCTTCTCCTAAACGGATTCAAGGTTTCAGGCTGATTTTAACTAGCAGTCTCAATGGTTATTTCAGTGGTTCCCATGAGCCCTCTTAACAAGTGAGATATCAACTATCTCTTAAGTTCCAGCCTTTTGATTCATCTGATTCCAAAGCCATAATATTACCATTCCAGTCTACAACATTCACCATCACTTTTTCAGCATAATATAGTTTCCACAACAGCTATCTATCCATTTAGCCATATTCCCAACTTCAACTCAAGCTTGTTTATTATGTCAAACAATTAATTTCTTCTACTGTAAGTCCCTGTTACCTCTCAGCTGTTAGTTTTCTTTTTTTTCCATGCCATAATTTATAAATGCCAAATCATCTCTTGGGCAAACACCACAAAATACAAACAAACAAGCACTGGTACTTGAACTACCCTATGAACAATGTATCAAGTGTTATTTTATGGATTTCCTATTAAAAAATGAGGAAAACTTTTTCTCTCACAATAAAATGAATAGCTCACAATAAAGCACCATATGGTAAGAAAGAATGAATAGAAATTAAATCTACCAAATATTATTGTTGTTAAAATGGAGGTATTTTTCTTTAGAGAACATTGGCCTTTTTTTGGATATTTTTTATTTTATTTTTTCCAATATACACCCATATTGTGCGAACGGAGTTGGTTCTGGGTATCATTCATATTAATCTCATTCATCATAACAATATTAGTAATATCTAGCACATTTGTTGAATTTAAGTAACCCTCATTATTTTGTTTAAGCATACCTCAACTAAAAAAAACCCTAATTCCTCATCTTTATCTCTGTCAACACTGCAGTGTCTTTCTTGTTCAATCTAAACCTTTCTTTATATATGTAAACAAAATTAATTCTATCATTCATATTGATCCAATTCATAATAATAATATTAGTTATCTCTACCACATTTATCAAAATTAAGTAATTCTCATTATATTATTTGAAAAATACATAAAAAATGCCTAACATCTGTAAACTTCTAGTCTTTCTATTATTTTTATTCATTCTATAAAAATTTATATTCTAATATTTCCCCTATCTAATTTTATTTCTGCTTCCTTTAGCTTACACTCAGGCTACTTAAACATTTAAATGGCATTTTTTATACATCATCTCTTCTTCTTAGTGCTTTATTTCTTATCCATTTTTTAATTTGCCACCCACACTCCTCATCTTTTTCCCTATCTTCATCTGTGTCTTTCTCTAGACATTTCTCCCAATATAATGGTGCCAATTCTCCCAAATATCTGCCCATGTTCTAATCTCCTTATCAAAAGTATATTCCTGTCTCTCCAACTGTCAATTTATCTGTTTTATTTTCTTCAGTCTTTTTTCTTTTATCAGCTGATATGTCAGTCCTATTTTTTGCTCCAGTTCTTGGTTTATCTGTTGATGTGGCCAATCCATCTGTTCTTTCCGCTTCTCTTGCTTGCCATTTATCTGGTCTTCCTCTTCATTTTAGTTCAGTTCAGTTTACTTTATTGTCATTGCACTTTGTACAACGAAATCAAACACCATCTTCACTGCACATCATGACCATGAAAATAAACACAAACACACTCCTACACCCTTCACACATTGAACCGGAAACCCCCAACACCACACCAACACTGCACTATACAGCAGAATTCAAGAGAGCTACTGCTCTGGGATAGAAGCTGTTTTTCAGCCTATTTGTCCTTGTTTTTATTATTCTGTACCATCTGCCAGACGTAAAGAGTTTCAAAAAACAGTTCCCATGATGAAAATGGACCTTTGAGATGTTTGAACTTCTTCTAAGGTGGTGGAAGTTATAAAGCTCTTTCCAAGAGGGAGAGGGCACCAATGATCTTCTGCAATGACATTTAAACCCTTCTTGGAGTGCTTTCCTATCGCCATTGTGCAATTGGCAAATATACAGAGGTGCAGTATTGTTAAAGTGCTGTCCATGGTGCAGCAGTAGGTCCACCAGCAGTTTCTCATTCAGTTGTGTTTCTTAGGTGCCTCAGGTAAGTATAATCTCTGCTGCGGCCCCCTTTGACCCAAGCTGCAATGTGGAACCCCAGGTCAGGTCCTCTTTTTGGTAACATCCAAAAACTCAAAATTGGCCACTTACTCACTCGGTCTCCATTGATAAGCAAGGCTGGATGTTCTATCTGTCCCTCTATAATCCATTATAAGGCGCCTGGTCCCACTGCACTTACGGATGCAAAGAGGATGTAAAATGTTAAAAAAAGCTTTGCCATCCATTGGAAAACGCGATGCATCCTTGTGTACTCACTGCATACTTTTCATATGCTCTATACATCGAGCATCCGTCCACTGAAATTTTATTTGCCACAAGAAGTTTTGAGCTGCACAAAAAATTTTTGGAACAGATGAACTTTCCACTGCGTACGTGTACATACACGACATACACGGGCAACAAAGGTTCTATGGTCCATATATCATCCATTAAACCGTCCGCCTGTATCCTCTCGTCATCCTCTGCCATCCCCTCAACTCACATCTGCTGTAGCTGAAAACGGAAAGAGGGAGGAAACAAAAGGTACACGGAACTTCTAACAGCATTAGTAGCACGGAATAGAAAAGGAGTAAGCGATGCCTCTCATATATAAAGTATTTCAAAAACAGACAAAACAGGTTATCTGGATGTATCTCGTATATTTAGGATTGTCTGGAGTATGTCTTAGATATGTAGAGGACACCTAGTGGACAACCAGTATTTTCATATAAAAGGGGAGAAAATATCTGGATCTCAGTATGAGTCCAGCAGCCGTTGTTTTAAGACCCTCATCACCTTTGGTCTTGGTCTTCAACACTCATCAATTGATCCACCATATGGAAGATACACAGTCCATTATGATAGCTGCGCTCATTTCATCACCAGAACCAAAACCTGTTCAGACTGTATCCAGTTACACAGAGGAGAAGAAAGATATGTCCAAGAGCTGTGTGGGTTCCGAGGATTGGATCTGAGAAGAATGGATTGGACTTATGAAACGTTATGCGTGGCAGCTGAGGAATGAAGACCCTCTGTGCATTCCATCACTTTATGAGGATGCCACCAGCCATGTTTTGATTAACTTGTACAGGCTCGGAGACCCAGGTTGGACCAAGGCCTAGCACCAACTGCCTATCCAACCTGGGCCCTGGACTGAAGTGGCAAAAACTCTGCGGCACCTGGCCTCTGGAAACCACATACAGAAACATGCAGTATGCATGGAATGTGCCACACACACAGCATCAGCATTGTTGGTCAGAGAAGTGTACAGTCATCATTGAAGAATACCTGGAGGAGCTCCTCAGGTGCCCCACCACTGAACAAGGCGTAGAAAAACTTGCAGAAGAGTGGTATTAGAGGTGGACTTCCCCACACCATAGATGGGAAGCATGTGGGCCTGCAAAGCTCCAGCCAACTCAGGGGTCCACTATTTCAACTACAAGGGCTTCTTCAGTATCATCCTCTTTGCCATGGTTGATTGCTGACTACAAGTTCATCTACATTATGCGTAGGCAAACGGTCAGCTTCAGATGCCAGTTATACGAATGCCTGTGACCTCAAGGAGGGGCTGGAAGCTAACTTCATCATGGGTTTCCAGATCCAGACCCCCCTACCCAATGACACCACAATGTGCCCTACTTCATCATGGTGATGGCCTTGGGGTGTTCTCCCTCAGAAACCTACCTCATCAAGCCATACCAGTTCAAGATACCTCACCCATTAAGAGAGGATCTTCAACTACAGGCTTGTCCAGGGCAAGAACGGTGGTGGGAGAACGCCTTTTGGCATCCTGCCCCCAAACAGGTTCCAGATACTTCTCACCACATGCAGCATGACCCAGACTGTGTTGGGAGCATCGGTGGAAGCTGTTAGTGCTATCGCTGCACAATTCTATGCGCACCCGCTACCCAGTGTTTTCAGAAAGAGTCTGTTCAACCGTCAACAAGGGTGGTGGGAATGGGCATGGGAGCCTGTTGAATGGGGGGCAAGGAGACATAACTGATAGACACTGTGGATGTACAAGGCCCAACAGAAGCTTCACATGAAGGGAAGAAGCAGCGGCAACCAACTAGTAAGGCACTGTGTCAATCTCCCCAGCTGGAGGCAGTGGAGTGTGGAGGTTGATGTGATTGGATGAAGACAGGATAGTATGAATTAATGGAGCTTCTCTTGAGGCTGTTGGATAACCAACTGAAATTTGTGCCATGTATGTTGATGGTCCTACAATGAATAGGGCATTAATAAAGAGCTTTTATGGTTTTAAAATTTGTATGGAGTGTGTGATCAGTATGAATAACATTTTTATTGAAATAAGCAGTGTTTCATATGTGTGTGGCTAGCTCGAGATTGGTGGTATCCAGTACGAGTCTCCCACTAAGTGCCTTGCATCTGTTGAGTTTTTATCTGTATTCCCGACACATCCTTATCTGTTCACCTTAGTCAGTCTTTCCGCAGAGCATTGCTAAGGGCGTTTAACCATTTTTTCAAAGTTTTCACCAAATAACTTATCTATATTTGTATAAATAAATTGAATCATAGTTAGAGAGTGTGTTCCCATTAAGCAAGGTATATATAATTTAATAGACAAGTAAAAACAAACTCAGTCTGTACTTCTATTCTTCAGTCACTTTCTGAGTCAGTGTCCATGTTGTTCTCATATTCTTGTTGAGATTGTGCTAATGTGACGTTTGTTGATTTGGGTTGGTTTTTGTGTGGCGTTAGTTGAGTGCTGGTTTTCTGATTGGAGGTTGTTGGGTTTTTTTTGTTGGGGTTGCTTGCACCGATTGGTGGGTTTGCTTGACCCTGAGGGTTTTTGTCAATCGAAAAGGTTGTTTTGTTGTGGGTCTGTTCAGTTGATAATGAGGCTTTCTTGGAGACTTACTTCGTTGTTGGGTGATTTGGTTTTAAGTCCGTGAGTGTTTGTTGTTTTTTGAGAGTTTTGCTGCGTTTTTTATTTTCTTTTATTCAAGATTCTTGGAGTTGTTTTTGTTGTTGTTTTGAGTTTTTTTTTTGGGGATGTGTGTTGGGGTTGTCAGGGTTTCCCGTGTTTGTTTGTTTTGTGTTGTAATACTTTGGATAGCCAAGAATTTTGTCTTCTGTTTTATTGTTACGGTGGCTTGGCTGTGGGTTGGAGATGTGGAAGGGAGATAGGGTAGTGGAGTTGTTTGGTGGTGGTTGGCTGTGTGCGTTTGGGTGGGTCTTTGCATTGCTAGTGGGCTGGTGGTGTGTTGTTGATTGAGGTAAAACTGGCCTGTTTTTCTTTGTGTGTGTGGTGTGGTGCGATGGTCCGTTATGAAACCCGGGGGGGCCTGGTTTGTAGCTTGTGTGGAGAAGTTTGCTGGCTTCTGCTTGGATGTTATTTTAGCTGGTGTGATTATGTCTTTGTTGGCCTTGGGTAGGGTGGTGAGAGGGCTGGATGAAAGCCTGCGATGGAAGGCTTTTGGACATTCGACTTGGGATGGTGGGTTGTGTTGTTAAGTTTGAGCAGGGAACCGCTGTGGACTGGGTTATGGGGAAGGCAGGCTTGTCATCATTGTGTGTGCTTTGATTGAGTGTTTTTGTGCAATTGTAGTGCTTTTTTTGTTTGTGATCTTCGCTTCATCACTGGTACGCCTTGGGCATGTTCTCAGGTGCTGGTCTTCACGTTGTATGTGTGTGGATATATTTTAAGTTGTTCTTCGAGTGGTTCCGTTTTATTGATGTTTTATTGTTAAGCTCTTGTCCTAAAGTGGGAACCAGTTTCGGAGAGAATTCTGTGCTGGTCTTCGAGTTTTGTTTGTGTTTGGTCCGCTTATCGGTCCAACATGAACACTGTTGGTCCTGGCCCTTACATTCTTCTCCTCTGTGGCCTGTCATCGGTGTGGAAGCTGATGTTGGTTTTGGTGTTGTGTGTGAGCCGGTCTGGTCTCTGTCGTGGGTTGCTTCTTTGCCGGTTTGCTCCTTGGGTGGTACGGCAGGGCGTCAATCCTTCCATGGGATCCTCCCAGGTCGCTTATTGGCATGGGGAGTGCTAGTGTTTTTGTG
>BHFT01035828.1:0-51300 GCA_004320025.1 Laticauda laticaudata
GTCTTGCTACCTGCCTCTGCTTTCCACCTGTTGTCCATTCTGTTTGCACCACAGCATGTGAAATGGATTGTCAATCAGTGTTGTTACCTAAGTGGACAGTTTGATTTCACAGAAGTGTGACTGACTTGGAGTTCCATTGTGTTGTTTAAATGTTCCCTTTATTCTGAGCAGTGTATATAAAATCATACATTGCAATGTCCTACCTGTCAGTGAATACTTCAGCTTCAACTATAACAACACAAGAGCACACAATAGATACAAACTCAAGGTCAACTGCACCAAACTTGACTGCAGGAAATACGACTTCAGCAACAAAGTGGTCAATATCTGGAATCCTCCACCTGACTCTGTGGTTTCTCCCCAAAACCCCAAAAACTTTAACCTTAGACTTTCTACTATTGACCTCACCCCTTTCCTAAGAGGTCTGTAGGGAGCGTGCGTAAGCGCACCAACATGCCTACCCTTCCTCTCCTATTGTTTATTTTTCTTATATGTATCCATGTACTCATAACTATGTTTTTACTTATACCTATTATCTTATAAGCAATTGACAAAAATAAATAAAAATAAATAAAATAAAAAGTTTATATTATTAACCACACAAACAACTGTGGAGAAAGTGATGATAGCCAGATTAGTTTTAGATTGTCAGGGAAAGAAACATTTGGAATCAATGAACTCTCTGTCTCTGTTATTCAATTTAAATGCATCTCCAGGAAACTCCTGGGTTTAATATTCAGGTATCTGGGAATCCTGGCAAACTCGCAAGATTTGTTTCTCTCGCCCTGCACATCTGAACCAGACTGTGTTGTTTCTCTGTGTCATAGAATATATGTGGGTATATGCATAATATTGTATTTATTTATTCATTTTGTCAAGCCCGTGCAGTGTGTATTGGAGGACCCTTTGAAAGCTGCATGCAGCAAAATTTCATTTTAAGGTCAGTTGTACGTTCAAAGTGAGCATAAAGTTATTGTTCTGAGTTCCTTTTGCATCCTTTGGGGAGGGGTCCCGGGGGCAGCAAGGGCAACCGACACGGTCCTTGCCGGCATTCTTGCCTGTCTTAGCAGGGCGCCTCTTGTCTCTGCCAGCGGTGGCACCAGGCAGACACCCCTTTTCCCAACCCTCCAGGGCCTTTCCTGAACTGGCCTCTCTTACTACGGAGTGGCTGCTCTTTCCAGACTCTCCACTCCCTCGCCTGGCTGACTGGCAACACCTGGATCTGTCACAGGAGATTCATGAACTGGAACAGAGCTTAGTAACAAGGCCGGCCAGCGGGAGCTGAATTGAGAACCGAAACTAGAAGTAGCCTGGTCCTGGCTCTGTGTTGAGTCTGTCCACTGAAAAGGAAAATGCGTCTCTCGTCTGCTCAACTAAAGGGAAACTGAGCTGCTGAGTTGCTGTTCCACTCTGAACCTGCAACGTGTCTGCTTCTCTTTGAGTTTGCTCCATGTTGGAGGAATCTGGAACTGGTATTGTAAAATTTACATGATGTGTTTATAAAGACATTAAATGAAGCCTCAGCAATCTGTGTTCACTTTTCGGGCGCTGAATTTACACTGCAAAACTCTGGACAGATTCAGCCCTGCCCTTGTCCCAGGTAACTTCTTCTCCCATGGTCTCTTGCTCAGGAGAGTACGGGGAGTCCTTGACTTAGGACAGTTCATTTAGTGACCGTTCAAAGTCACAATGCACTGAAAAAAGTGGCTTGTGACCCTTTTTCAGACTTACAACCGTTGCAACTCCCTCACGGTCACGTGATCCAAATTTGGATCCTTGGCAACTTTTATGACAGTCGCAGCATCCCTGGGTGTCACGGGGTCATCTGATGCGACCTTCTGACAAGCAGAATCCACGGGGAAGAGAGGTTCCCTGAACAGCCGTGTCGTTAACTAAACAGCTACAGGGATTTGCTTAAAACTGTGGCAGGAAAGGTCGTAAAATGGGACCAAACTCACTTTACAAATTTTTCACTTAACAACATACATTTTGGGCTCCCTTGTGGTCATACGTGGAGGGCTGCCTGTATGTGGCAGTAATGTTTGTCGTCTTGGATGGTGGGAGCCACAGGAACTCCTCAAGACCAACGAGACCCCAATCTCGAGCGACTGGGACGGTATCAGGCCTCCTGCCTTAAGCAGTGGGCTGGACTAGATGACCCCTAAGACCCCCTCCAGCGCTAGGTTCTATGGCTCTAAGGGCCTCATGCCCATGAGGCAGGCGGGGAGAGTCCAAAGGCATCGGGTTTTAGGGCCTGCCGCTCGCACTCTGCCTGGTCCCACCTGCTGCCCCCTCTCCCCCACGGGGCCTTGGTGGGGCCGAGATCAGGTGGGCAGCTCAGGGAAACAGGCCGGCTGACTCGGCCACCCAGGATCTCGGCCACTTGCAGGATCCAAGCCAGGAACTCGACCAGAGCAGTCGGTCCGCCTAAAGTAGCCCAAAGTCTCTTCCCAGAGTGGACAGTATCCAGACGTAAAAGGCTCAGCACGAAGAGTCGCAGTGAAAGAAGTTCTGGCCCAGAACTAATCCAGGTGCTCTGAACTGAAATTGCCACCCCTGAAGAGGGATGAACTCCTGCTGCTGCTTGCCAACTGCAAACTGTCTTTAAGACGACAGGCTCTGCTCAGCGGCCCTCGCAGCCAGCGCACAGAATGTCCTCTGGCGGCCTTCCTCTTCCAGGTGGGTCGTTGTGTGAGACGCACCCCTCTCCTGCTTGGCCACAGCCCCTCAAGTACTGGGAGGCGGTCATCGAGCCCCTCCTCCCCGTTCTCACCCACATCCCTCAGCCGCCTTCAGCTGCTGTTTTCAGGCATATTATTATTATTTTTTTGAATTGCTGCGCCCCTCGGCCCTTTCCCAGGTTTCCTGGGCTGGGACTTGGCTCAGTTCAGCCCAGAAAGGAATTGAAAAGCACCTGCCTGCAGGTGGGAGCTCTCCTCACCCTTCCTCTTCAGCAGGAGCACCCAAACTTGGCCACCTCAAGACGTGTGGACTTCAACTCCCAGAATTCCCCAGGCAGCATGTCCCCAAGTCTTTAAAGTGGCCAAGGTCAGACAGCCTTGCTTCAGGGTTTAAGAGGAATTCTGAATCTTTAAGAACTCCCCCCCACACACACACACATACAGGGAAGATTCCCGGGTCTCCTCTGGGCCTGGGTGGGGATTACCAACCGGCTTTCTCCCGCTGGGGGGCTTTGGGGGCTCGGAGGGAGGCTGAGAGGCGTGCCAGAGGGTGGAATTGCTTCCGTCCTGGGATCTGGGCCATATTTTGCTGATTTACGGCATCCTGTCTTCCACACCTGATCAATAGGCTCCAGGCAGCTTTCCATATTCTGGAACCACAATAAAACATTGAAGGATTAAACGTATCAGCAGCCTCACTAAAAGGGCTCTCCCTCTGCAGAAAGCCAGCCCAAACACAAGGAGGGCCTGGAGGGCAGCTGGCGTGCCAGCCTGGAGCCCAGAGGGCCTGGTGCTCAAAAGCACTTGGCAAAGGCGGGCAAAGACCTGCTGCTTCTAAGGGTGGTGAGGCAGGCAGAGCTGGCAAGAAGCCAGGTGGGGTCTGGAGAGGCACAGCCTCCGTCTTGCTGGGTGTCAGCCGCTGCCTCCCCCCATGTCATCATCTATAAGTGGGGAAGGGCAACCAGGTGACTCCAACAGGGTCCTCAGTCCATCCTCAGCCAGGCCATTTTCCCCCCAACTGACTGGGGAGAGGACCGAACCCCAGGGCACCCCTAGAAGAGGGAGAGCCACCCTAAAACCTCCCCCAACTGCTCATTCTTCCAGATAAATATGGTGGTGCTGGCATCAGATGGCATGGAGGGGCCAAGGGGGCAGCAGGGCTGCTGTTGCCCCATCTGAGGAAGATGAGGGGCAGGTGGAATTCCACCCCTCGTCCTGAAAGGATAATCCGGTCCTTTCACGGATGGCAGAATAACAGAATATCAGAGTTGGAAGGGAGCTCGGAGGTCCTCTAGTCCACTCCCCCCCCCCTGCTCAGGCAGGAGACCCCATACCAATGCAGACAGGGGGCTGTCCAGGCTCTTCTTAAAGACCTCCAGGGATGGGGACCCCACCACTTCCACTGCTTAACTGTCACGAAACTCTTCCTTATTCCCAGGTTGCTTCTCTCCTGGATGAGTTTCCATCCGTTGCAACCCCCCCCCCTTCTTTGGGGCAGCCCCTCAAATATTGGAATGATTGCTGTCAGGCCAGGGCTCAGGGAGTACCAAAAGGCAGCAGCTCCTCTGGACTCGCCCCAAACCCCAGGGCCAGTGAGCTCTGGACGAAGGGCTGCTTCCAGCCCGGGGGGGGGGGGCTCCTCATGATCCTGGGGGCTCCCTCCCCCTCCGGACGTCCCGGGGCCCTGGAGGTGAAGCCCAGGTTCTTGGATGTTGGGGCTCTGGAGGGGGGGAGCTTGCCGGACCCCGGGGGTTCCCAGCCTGGCTCCAGGCCAGCCCTGCCGGACATCGGACCTCCGTCCGCCGCCGCAGCCGGGAGAGCCCTCCAGGGACCCAGGAGTTGCGACCAGATCCGAATGGGTGCATCGCAAGCAGGGAAAGGGCGCTGAGCTCCTTCGGCTGCTGTGTCCAGGGCTTCGTCGAACGGCCCACCTGAGTTCAGGTACGCACGGCGGACCTTCCCGAGAAGCCCAGGCGGCACGCAGAGCCCTCCCTCCGGGCGCCTTTCGGCTCTCGGTGCCCAAAAGGTCCCCCCGCCCCGTCCTGGCGAGCCCCGAAGGCGCCTTTTGTGCCGGCTCAGCTGCCTTTGGAGGCGGAAGGGCTGGACGTGTCCAAAAGGGGGCGCTGTTGCCATTGGCAAGGCCTCTGAACGGGGGGGAGGGCTGGGGGGGTTGTCCTTTCTCATCCTGTTTGCTTTTCCTGCTGCTGCGCCCCATCCAGAGGCTCCTGCTGGCGAGATCCACTCAATCTTTCTTCTCTCCTGGAAGCATTTATACAGCCCCCCAGGAAAAGGGGGTCCTTGGGGCAGGCTGGGAAAGGAGAGGCCAGCCCAACCCCTGGGCTGCCCCAGAAAGGCATCGGAGGGCGACACTGGGGGGAGGCACCAGGAGCATGCCCCCCCCCGCAGCCCTCTCTTCCCAGGGAGGGGCAGGAGGGACGGGCACTGCCCAGAGGAATGGTCCTCGGAGAAGAGGCCCCTGCCCACAGCTGCACAGGGGCAAAGGAAGGGGGTCCCAAGGGGACACCTCCCCCCGCGTTTCTCTGGCTGTCAGGGGAGGCGGGGGGGGGGCAGGGAGAGAATTGGGCTGGCAGGTCCCTCTCAGGTGGAATTTGCTCACCTGCAGATTGCAGAGTTTGCAGAGTCACCTGCAGATTGCAGAGACTCACAAGGCCTTGGGGAACAGTTGGCGATGTGCCCGGAGGCATCTCATTTCCTGGTTATTTTCAGATCTAGGGGGTCTTTTTCTCCAAAAGGCAACAGGACTTTCTTGGGTTTTTCTTTGAAAACGTTTTGCTTGTCATCCAAGAAGCTTCCTTGAAGTTTTGTTTTAACGAAGCTTCTTGGGCGAGAAGCAAAATGTTTTCCAAGAGGAACGCTCTCTCTCGTTGCCCATCGCTGCTCTCGAGGTAGCGGCTCTTCCTGCCCGGGACAAGCCCGAGCGCGGGAGCCTTTGGCCTCTACGTCTCTCGCAGGTTCCGTCCAAACCTTTCCCCAGACGCCCTGTTTGCTCTGCCATTTCCATGTCGTCAAAGTGGGTGCCAAATAAGACGGTCCAGATGTCTGAAGAGTTTCTCAGATGGAACATGGTGTGCCTGCCAGGTGCTCTCAGAGCTGAGCTGAGCAGTGGTGGGATTCAAGTTTTTTTGCTCCCGGTTCTGTGGGCGTGGCAGGGGAAGGATACTGTAAAGCCTCCAGCCAGAGGTGGGTTTTGCCGGTTCTCCCAACGACTTGAAATTTTCCACTACCGGTTCTCCAGAACAGGTCAGAACCACCTCTGGAGGTCGGCTTCCGCAACGCCCAGCTCTCCCCCCAGATGGGGACTAAAGTGTCCACAGTCCTGGAGTGTCCACAGTGGCATCCAAGCCCAGGGGCTGCGCCTCGGCCACCTGCCCCAGGCTAAGAGCTGGGCCCTCCTCCACCCTCTCTCCAGGATGCAGGCAGCCATCCTCCAGGTTGAGAGGCAAACCCGCAGTGGGGTTATTGGCATCTCTGCTGCTCTGCCAGAAACCCAAGGCGATGCCTCTCCGTTCATTGACCCACTTAATACATTTCAGTGCCAGAAAGATCATAAAATAAATAACTGCCTTTTAATGGAAGATTACACAAGGACAAAGTCATAAAAGGTGCAAGGAAAGCAGAGAAAACATTACAGGGGCCGACCTGCTGCTTGGCTTCTGGCTCCCTTAAGCAGGCTCCAGAGAGCCCCGGCCCTTCGCTTCAGCCAGCGCCTTCAAGGGCGGCCAGGAAGCAGCCGGTTCAGTTGCGCAACGGCTTCAGAGAGAGAGAGTGCAAAGCAGGGAAACACCCAGATGTCCCCAGGACTTCCAGAGCAAACCCATGTCGGTAGCACTGATACTGGGCAAGCCTGCTGGGCAACTTGACAGGTGTGTCTTGCACAGCGTGGTTGACCCCAAAGCGGCTGGCTACTTGGCCAGTTCACCTGCACCCTGACCTCAGTCTCTGCCACTGCTTTCAACTTCCCTTGGCCCACAGGAAACGCCTGGAAGGACCTGCAGGCCTTTTCATTCCTACCACAGTCCCCCGGGGGGGGGGCATCTCCGCCCCTCCNCCGGGGGGGGGGGGGCATCTCCGCCCCTCCAGAAACGTTCCTTGGGGGTCAAGAGGCCCCCTGCACTGGGACAGAAATCCAGCCAGGTTGGCCGAGCAAGGCAGCACTGGCCCCGCTTTGCCCCAGGATGGTGGCCACGCACAGCCCCGTCCAGGGAGACCCTTGCCCAGGAGGCCTGCGCCTGCCCCCACTGGGCCTGTGGGCCACAATGCAAAGGCTGCGGGGTTGCACTTCCCTCTGCACCCTGCGGTTGTGGGTCAGCCTTTTTGGCTCCAAAGGCGGTGGGGGGTCCAGAAGGACTGCCCCCCACCTCACAGAAGGCAAGAGAGCCAGGGAGGGAGCGTAGAGTGGGGAGAAGCCCTATGGGAAAAGGCAGTGTTGCTGCAGCTGGGGGAGGGAGGGGCAGCTGAGCCTGTGCCAGGATGTGACCCCCCCCATCCACAGCCACCTGTGAGGGACTGCCCCCCCACAGCTCCTCCTGGCCTATCCTGAAAGAGCCTTGGCTTGTTCTCCAAAGGGGAGGGGGGAGGCCACCTGAGCTGCCCCCCCAGACCAAAAGGGAGGCACCTGAGCAGTTGGAGAGAACAGGTGAGAAGGCCCCCCAAGCTGGGTCTGGCCCCCCACCCATCCAGAGGGGCTATCTGGTTGTGAAGGGGGGCTTGGCTTACACGTGAGCCAAGTTGGCCCCTCAGGAGGAAACCAGGCTGGAGCTCAATTCCCTTGAGGGAGAGGGACGGACGAGGTGCCACCATCAGTGCACACCCCTGCCTGGCAGTTGGTCTTCTAGGAGAGGGGTGGTCGCAGAGCCCCCCCTCCTGGAGCCCAGCAGGTGGTCATGCCCCCTCCCCCATGAGAATACCACCCGTGACTCCTGGCCCTCCCCCCAGCGCCAGGCTCATCCCTCGTTCCAGAGAGGGATCCAGAGGGACCTGCCCACTGCAGGATGGATTTGGGCAACGGATCCTGTGGCCAGTGAGTAACGAGGCAGCCCTGCCCAAAAATTCCCTGCCAGCCCTGGGTTCCATGCTGGCTTGATGCCAGCGCAGGAAGGGGCAGGCTGTCCAAGCCAACCCCTGGCCAAAACGCCTCGCGAGAGCTCCAGCAACAGTGGTGGGATTCAGCCGGTTCGCACCACTTTGGGAGAACTGGTTGTTAATCTTCTAAGCAGTTTGGTGAACTAGTTGTTGGAAGAAATCATTAGGACAGAGAACCGGTTGTTCCGTTATTTGAATCCCACCACTGCCCTGCAGCAAGAGGGTTTGGCGGGCAGGGCTCCCCTTCTTCACAATGCCTCACAAACTCTGGTAAACCACCACGTTCTTCCCGCAGACCAAATCCGGCTGGCGGATGGCCTCCCACATCACCAGCATCTCGTAGGGCACAAACCGGTGTACCAGGAGCAGCTCCCTGTAGTAACAGGGGTCAAAGGACTCCAGCTTGGAGGATGGCACCCTCACACCCACCATACGGATGCCTACGTGGGAGGCGGGCGCCAGCCCTGCCTTTTCCAGGCACATGCCCAGGTAGACGTCATCGATGGGGAAGAGCTGGATGCCTAGCGACTGCTGGTAGATGGCGTGGCAGGTGTAGCCAGACATCAGCAGCCCCCCTCCCCCGCAGTAGGGCGGGTAGGAGTTGGAGGCGGTGACCTGCTCCGGCACATAGTATTTGCTCCACTTCTCACGGATGGGGCCCACGTTGGTAATGAGGTGGCCCACGAAAAGGTGCTGGTCCCCCGCGCCGGGCACCCCCAGCAGGTACTGTGCCATGTTGTCAGTGTTGGCAAAGACGTCATCATCCCCATTGAAGACGAAGCGGACACCCGGGCAGCGGCTCTCCAGCCAGGTGTGGAAGAGCACCTGCTTGAGGGTGAGGTTGAAGAAGCTGTCCACGAAGCGCCACTGCAGGATGTCGCCATGCTCAGCATGCTCCAGGCGCAGCAGCTGGTTGAGCTTGCGTGCCTCCCGGGTGTTGGCTGCCACGCCAGACAGGAAGATGCGGCGGATGTGAATGCCAGCAAAAGTGCGCTCCTGGCCCCAGGTCTTGCGGATGATCTCACGGCGTTCATAGTTGTCTGGGGAGGACTTGACGGCCAGCAGCAGGAAGACCTGGTGGGAGGCCTCGGGGGCGCCACACTTCCCAGGCAGGTCGAGCAGCAGCGGAAAGTGCCTGCAGTGGCGATAGCGCAGGAAGTCCTTGATATGGTCGGGCAGCTCAGCGAAGCCAGTGAGGTTGGCCACGGAGGCGTTCGGCCGGCACTCGGGAAGAGGCTGCCCCCGAACCCCCCGCCGCCACCCCCCAGGGCCCGAGAGTCGGTGAAGGTCCTCCCCCGACACGAACCCACACTGGAGGAGGAAGAGCAAGCAGCTGAACCCGAGCAGGCTGAGGACGAGGGTCTCCACTTTATGACACCAGCGCCGTGGCATCATGACCTGGAAAAGAAGCCGGGGAGGAAAGAGGCTGAACCCACCGCCAGGCACCTTGCATCACCCGGCTGCGAGCCGGAGGCTGCGGGACACGGTCGGTCGGAAGAGCAAAAGCACCTGGGAAAGTTCACCAGGGTGCAGTTAAGATGCTTCTGAGCTGCTCACACCCCGCATTGTCCTTGTCTCCACACAGAAAACAGCCAGGCTGACAGGCTCCCTCCACCCACAGCCAGACAAAGAGAGAGGCCCAGCCACACCCGGGGAGTCTCCCAGGAGCGCCTCTCCTTCGCCCAGGGCGAGGGAGCGGGCGGGCGGGGCCCGCCCCATGGGAACCAGGCGCAGCTGCAGCAGCCCCAGAGTTGGGGGGAGGGGCACCCAGCGGGCGCTGCTTTCTCCTCCTTGCAGAGACTCGCCTGGGCAGCAGAACCCGAACCCCAAAACTTTAACCTCGGACTGTCTCCTAGTGACCTCACCCCTTTCCTAAGAGGTCTGTTGGGGGCCTGCATAAGCGCACCAACGCGCCTGCCGTCCCTGACCTATGGTTTCTTTCATTTTTCTTAGCTGTTCCATGTATTCATAACGATGTTTTTACTTATACCTATTACCTTGTAAGCAATTGACAAAAATAAATAAAAATAAAATAAATAAAAACCCACAGCCCAAACCGGGGTCCCCTCAGCAGTTCCGCCTTTTGCTCCCCAGAGGTTTTGTGGCAGGGAGGGAGGGCAGAATCAGCCATGAGAAGGGAGGCCATGGGGGAGACAGAAGGAGGGCTGCCTGGGAGACGGGAGCAGTGTNCATGGGGGAGACGGAAGGAGGGCTGCCTGGGAGACAGGAGCAGTGTTTGGGGAGGTAGAGGCGGCCCAGAAGAGGGGAGAAGATGGGGAGAAGGGAAGAGCAGCTGGCAGCCAGTCCTGAGAAAGGAAAGCTTCAGGTTGGACTAGAAGACCTCTGAGGTCCCCTCTGATTCTACTCTGATTGGTCCTTTCAAGGCCTCCAATCCCTGGGGAAGAAAATGTCAGATTCGCCTGGTGCTTAAGAGCAAAAGTAACGTCGTACCGGTAGCCCTCGAGTTACAACCTATTCATTCAGCAACGGTCCAACCTGACAACAGCACTGGGAAAAGTCACTTCTGACAGGTCCTCGTATTTACGACCATCCGAGCACTTCCATTCCCCCCCCCCGCCAATTACATAATCAAAATCTGGGTGTNCGAGCACTTCCATTCCCCCCCCCGCCAATTACATAATCAAAATCTGGGCGTTGCCCACCAGCCTGCGCTTACAATGGGGGCAGCCCCCCTGGGGGGTCCCAGGATTTGTGACCTTCCCAGCTGGCTTCATTTAAGGGCCCCGTGATTCACTTAACAACCGACTGATTCACCACGGACATGCCGGTTCCGCATAGGACAGCACTCGTGTATCTGGAGGGTTGGCTTCCTTTTGGGAGCATTTCCGGCTCTTTTTTCTGCGTGAGTCTGAGCAAAAGGAGGAGCCTCTCAAAGGGAAATGTGCCAGTGCCTGGGAGGGGCCCCCAGAGGTCTTCTATTCTAACCCCCTTCACAAGCAGAGGCTCCCCTAGATACGAAAGAGGCCAGAAGAGGAGGACCCGTCCTGCAAGATCTCAGGGGACGATTGGAGCCCTTCATTGCCAGGGAGCAGCTGCCAAAGGGCAAAAGTCGTGGTTGCGCCCAGGTTTCCCTCCGGCTCCTGATACAGCAGCCCCCGGCCCACCATACCTGCCCCCCCTCCTCTCCTCCTGCTCTGAAGGGAGCTCTGACTGGGGGGGGGTTGTCTTTCTGTGCGTGTGTGTCCTCGACTTCCAACAGTCCACTTCTTAGGGACCATTCAAAGTTGCAACGGCATTGAAGAAAGTGACTGCGGCCCCCTTCCCTGGGGGGCCTTTGGGGGAGGCTTGGATTCTCTAAGACCCCCAAATGGGAGACCTGAAATCGCTGTTGGGGGGGGGAGTGCAGAGGGGAAAGGTGGAGGATGGGGCAGGAGGCTGGGGGGGGCTCTGAAGGGAAGGAAGAGACCCCCCCCCACCCAGGCTGCCAAAGAGGCTCAGAGCAGCCCAGGGAGGGAGGGGAGGCTGCGAGGTGGAAGGCCAGTCAGTTGGAGACCAGGTGCCCCCCCAGGTGCCCCCCCCGGCATCTGAGGGGTGCAGAGGAGGCTTCCAGAGCCCTCCATCTCTGGCAGGCGCCCTGAGGTCACCCAGGCAGGAGCTGCACTTGGCTGGTGTGTCACCAGGTAGCTGGGAGTGCCCCCCCTCCCCCCCAGCTGAAAGCCCCGCCCTGTTTCCACGCCAGGCACAGAAGCTCCTCCTCCAAGCAGCTCTAGAGCCAGTCTGGCCAGGGAGGGAGGGAGCAGCATGTCTCACCCCCCCCACTCCCCACCCCGCCACACACACACACAGGAGGAGTTTCCAGCCACCACCAATCAAGCCCCAAATTTATGTTGTGAAGTGAGTTTTGCCCCATTTTACAGTCTTTCTTGCCACGGTTGTTAAGTGAATCTGGCCTCGCTGTGGACTTTGCCTGTCAGAAGGGAGTTGCAGGAGTGGAGCCGCCAAGCACCTCAATTTGCTCCCGTGACCAGCTGGGGGGGGTTCAAAGGCCACAAAGGAGAACAGGAGCCCTAAGTCCCTTTTTTCAGTGCTGTCATAACTTTGAATGGTCCCTAAATGAATGGCTGTAAGTCGGGGGGGCTACTGACACATGTGGGCCCCCAAACCTGCATCCAGAGAGCGACAGGAATCAATGTGGAGACAGGTGGTCCTCACATTATGACCGTAACGGAGACTGGAGACTATCGATACTCAATACCGCCCGCGATTCACTCAGACGATGTGACGGTGCCCAATTGCATGGCCCTTTTAGTGGTGGCCACTGAGCAGGCGCTGTAGTCATTAAGCAAACTCTGTGGTCCTTAAATGAATCCACTCTACCGAGTTTTGGGTTTTTTTGTTTTTCTGCTGGAAACCAGGAGGGAATTGCCAGAAACCGGTTAAGCCCCCGACCACACGGCTGTAAATTCTGGTTGCCGAGCCCCAAAATACGATCACATGACTGGGGTGGGAAGGGGGTGCAGCCACTGGAACTCCAGGACAGCCACTAAGTGACCAGCCATTAAGTGAGGACTCTTTCAATGAAACAGCACAGAAAAGAGACAAGCCTCTCGGAGCCCCCCAGGAATGTCCCCTCCCCCCAAAATGAGAGGGTGGAGCTGCAGGAGGGTCTGGATGGGGGGGCAGCTCCTCTGTGAGGAAGGGGGGAATTGGGTGGGGGGGAGGGGCATGGAAGCTCTCCTACTGCCTGGTCAGAAATATGGGGGGGGCGCCTGACGAGAGGGGGGCACCCCCCCAGGGGAGAATCCAGAGAGACCCAGCATTCGGGTGGGCGGAAGGGGCCTCGTTCCTCACCAGCAACTGCCTGGGCATCCTGAAGGCTGGATGGTGCGCCAGTGGCCTGGGGAGGGATTTCCTCACCCCCCCACCCCCCCACCCCCGCTTTCCTGCCTCCTTCACCGCCTCTAAGGACAACAGTCTCCAGCTGCTACTCAGCCCTTCCCCCCCCCCCTTGTAAAAAGCTCTGAACCAGGCAGCCTCGGGAGAGATCCAAGGAAGAGCAGGGGGTTAGGAAGCCCGACCCAAAAGCTCTCGGACCCTTTGCAGCTGATTCCCAAGGCCCTGGGCGGGGGTCTCCGAGGGTCATTGGCCCAGTGCAGTCAGATCCAGGAAGGGGGGCAGGAATCTTGGAAATCCAACGATCTGCTTCCTGCTGAAAGTTGGGGGGCAGCAGACCCCCCTCCCCCCGTGGCAGCAGGGAGAAAACCTGTTTCTGCACAGGTCACTCTGGATCAAAGACCTTCTCTCCCTTCAATAAGTTTGCAGCTGCTTCTCAATCCCTTCAAAGGTGCAGAAATCCCCCTGTGGGGGGGAGGATCTGGGACTGCTCCCCCCCCAAAGGAAGCAACTTCTAAAGCAGGGGGGTCCAACTGTGGCAAAGTTACGACTGGTGGGCTTCAGCTGGCTGCGTCCACAGGCCTTAAAGTTGCCGGAGTTGGACAAGGTGGGGGGGTGGGTGGGGTGGGGCGGAGATGTGCACAGGAGCACAGAATCCCTTCTTGGAATCAATGGGGGGGAGGCTGAATCTGGAGCCTGGGCCCCTTCAGGTGCGAAGGCCGAGGCCCTGGCAGGGCAGCTTCCCATCTGGACGTGAAACAGAGCAGCCCAAGGGAGCTTGGCCTGGAGCCGGTTCTGGCCCTGGAGGGCCTCGGAGTGCGCAACTCATCCAACCTGTATTGCCAATTAATTTGCCGGCCTTCCTTTATTTTCAGAGCAGCTATTTGAACACAAAGGCTCAAAACTTAAGCCAGCAGCCACTTTCTATCTCAGAAATTGAAAGTCACTTTCAAAGGGAAGCAGCAGAAGGGGAGGGGACAGGCCCTGGCTGCAGGGACCCTCATCCTTGGGGCTGTGGGGAAGGGCTGTGAAGGAGAGGAGGGGACTCCCCCTTGCACAGCGGAGACTCAGAAGCTGGTGGTGGGGCAGACCCCCTTGACTCTTTTCTCAGCCGAATGAAACCCTGCAAAGCAGCTGAAACCTGACAGCCAGAGGAAGTGTTGCAAACCTCCCATGTCTCTTTTTCTTGCAACACAAATTTTCTTGCCCCACAACCCACAACTGACGCACAACGACTTTTTCCTCTGGAACAAAACTGAGCCCCACCAGAGCCTTTCGGCTGTCCGGTGTCCTTAAAGAACCAAAACAAAAGGAGCTTTTCCTGATTCCTCGCCGACTCAAAGCAAACTCACTTTTTTTCCAAGCTGGGGGGGGGGGGGGGAGGACAGGCTGAANGGGGGGGGGGGGGGGGGGGAGGCGAGGACAGGCTGAATTCCACCTTCGGTCAGATTATTCTGCAGTTTAGCAGGCAGGCTGCGGCCCGACCCCGACCCCTGCCTGGCCCCAGCGCTGGGAGGGGGGGTCCTGCCTGCGAGGCCGCCAGTCTTCCTTCCCGTCTGGGGAGCCGGACCCTCCCGGACGTGGCGTTTCAAACCCCATCAAGCCGCATGGCGGGCCGGAGCTGGAGTTAGAGGGGCGGGGGGGGTGCAGCCTCCTGAATGACGCAGCCGCTCCCACCTCACAGGGTTGTTGCTGGGCGTGTTGGCCGCCTGGAGTTCTTGGGAAAGACAAGGGAGCCTGGAGACAAGCGACCCGACAAGCCCTCCGCCCTCCCTGCCCGCAGGGCCGGGCGCCTCCGGGGAGCCCAAGTCCCGCCGCTCCAGCCCTCAAGGGGCTTCCGCGGCTGCTCCGAGCCCGGGACGAGGGTGCCGCGCTCCTCCCGCCCGGCGCAGGGACCCTTCGGACGGCGCGCGCCTCTTGCGCCCCGCGGCCGGGCGGGGAAGGCGGGGGCCGGCCTGGCCGCCTTACCGGGAGGCTCCGCTCTCCGCCCGCCGGCTCGCTCCCTCCGGCGCCGCACCTGCGCCCAAACCCCCGGCAACCGAGGGCGGGCCGGGGCGGGGCTGCGGCGCTCGCCGGTTCCCTGCGCCGGCTCCGCTCCAGGCCTCCCAGCCCGGAGTCCGCGGGCCGGCAGCCCTGCGGGGCCCCGGGACGGGCGGGCGGCCTCAGCCCGGAGGGCTTTGGCTCCGGCAGGACCCTCGGGGGCCCCGGTCCGGGAGCTGAAGTGGCCGCCGCGGGGCGAGAGGTTCTGCCGCCCGACCAGCCTTTCCAGCCGGGCCGAAGAGCCTCTCCTGCTCCCGGGAGACTTCCTGGCGGTGCCCCCCGCCTCTGGCCTGCCCCCCCTCCTTCAGTGCAAGCCAGTGCAGGGGGGGGGCAGGAGAAAGCTGCCCCCCCAGTCCCTCATGCCCTGGGGGCAGCAGCCTGTCGCCCCCCACCGGGGGCCATTTTGTCACTTCTGTTGTATCTCTTGACTTTGGGTTGCATTATTGTGATGCAACCCTTGGAGTCACCTGTGTTTTGTGCCCGGCATGACTCTGGCCAGGAGATCTGGGAGTGTCGGAGCCAGGAACGGCCAGGTGCCTCCCAAGCGGGAGAACATTCAGGGTCCCCAAAGTATTTGAGGGAAGGAGCTGCTGGAACCTCACCTGGCCCAGAAGGCAGCAGGGGTGGACTTGGGGCTATTCAGGGGCTGCGCTGCAGGCCCACATTTGGGGAGGGTGCCCTGTGACCGTGAAAAACAAAGTTAGGGACGGCTGCGGGCTTTTCCCCTTGCCCTGGACTTTGGATAAAAGGGTTGCTGGATCAGGTCCAGCAGACTCCTAGCACCCTAGGCTGGAAGGGACCAGAGAGGCTGTCTCGTCCAACCCCTCCCAGCAATGGGTCAACTAACAGGCTCCCTTGACAGGCAGGCAGGCAGGCAGGCAGGCAGGCTCCTCCATTCTATTGCTGATCACCCTGAAAGTTTGGCAGGGGGTGTCTGGGCCCCCAGGACACTGACAAAAGGCCCCCTCTGGATTTAGCCTTTGGCCTTTGCTCTGACATCCAAACTCACCTGCGTGGGAATCCTACCTCCACCAGGAAGAGAGGCCAGACTGATGCAGCCACTGAAATTCCAGGAAGGGAAAGTGAGGGAGATGGGTGGGGGAGCAACAGGCAGGCAAAGATAGAAGAGAAACTCCAGAGGGAGGGGCTGTCGCCTCTCAGAAAGGAAGAGGAAACTAGAGAACTGCCTGCTTGGCTCCTGTTCTGGGCATGACAGTCCAGCCCGAAATTGGAGTGGAAGGAAGTGGGGCCAGGCCCACTTCAATGTGGAAGGACCTGGGGGTAGAAAGTGGGGGGGGGGAGGAGAGGATCAGACTCTGCCAATAGGTGAAAAGGTTCAGCCTTTGTCACTCCAAAAGGCAGGGCCAGCACCAGGGGGGCCAAGGCACAAGAAATTTACAAGGTCATAAAGTGCCAGCTGACAGCCAGGGGAACAGGCTGCCACATGACGTGGCCTCCTTCCCCAGAGGTTGGAGGGCCATCCATTAGAGGGGCCCCAAGTGGAGGTTGCATTGAGCATGGGCTTAACTAGATGACCTCTACATGACTCTATTAAGCAGCAACCCAGGAGGAAAAGCTACAATTACTGGCAGCCCGTCTTATCCCAGGCAGGAATGCAGCTCTCAGCCGCGGCCCAGACCCTGCTCCTGCGGTGGGGAGGGGGCTGTGGAGAGGAGAGAACCAAGCTAGAACAAGGAGAGAAATGACCTAGAACCAAGGCTAAAGTATCCCTGTCTTGAGAACAGTCAACCAGTGGAACAGCTTACCTTGAGGAGTTGTGGGGGCTTCATCACTGGAGGCTTTTAAAGAGATGCTGGACAGCTACTTATCTGGAGGGAGATACACTCTTCTCCTCCAGCAGGGGGTTGGACTAGATGATCTCCAAGATCCCTTCCAACTCTGTTCTTCTTTCAGAGAACCCAAGGGAAGAAGGAAAGAGCCAACCTTGCTTTGGGGGCAGGTGGCCTGCCCTGGAGCGTCCGGCTTCTTCCCCAGTGGCTGATCTGGGTGTCGACTGAGCCTCCCGGATCCATCCTGGCCTGCTTGTCCTTTGGCTCTGCCTTTGGGTGTCTGCCCATCTGCTGCTGGCTGGACGCCAAACTTCCGGGCAGAGTCCGCCGGGCATCGTCCACGGACTCTGCATTTCCTTGATCAGAAGATGAGAGTCTTCCCAGCTCGGGAACGGCCAGATCTCTGGTCCTGGGGACGCACCCAAATTGGGCCCTGCCCTGTTCTCCTGGGGCCGGGTCCATTCACCTCCTGGCTCCCGCCTGGAGGGCAGCCCCCCCGCCCCCCGCCCTGGCTCTTGCCATGTCCTTTCTGGCTTGGTTGGGGGGCCTCTTTGCCTGTGCAGGAGGGTCTTTTTTGGTGGGCTCATGCAGAACCACAAATCCTTAAGCCTGTTTTGTGGCCCCTTTCCAAGGCTTTGGGGAAGTGAAGCTGCCTAGAATTAACAATCCACACCTTTGTTTCTGAACCCTTTTGCTGGCTTTTTGCCTTTATTTAGACTTCTTGGGGCAAATTTGTTTGCATTTGCTGTCCTTCTCAGAAAAGCGGCAATTCTAGGAAAGAGCGAACAGTCCGGATTCAAGAGCAGATTAGAAAGACCACGCTCCTTTCCTTGACCCCTGGGTGGGGGGCCATCAGAAACGGGGGGCCTGTGAAAAATGGCTTCCAGAAAGGGTTTGTTTTTGTGGGAGTGGGCCCTGCTTGCTGCGCTGGGTGAAGGGGCAGCTGAGCCTCCTGCCAGAAAGCCTGAAGAGGAGCCAACGGGAGCCAACGGTTTTACTTCTCAAGCTCCTCTGGATTTGAACGGCTTCCTACTTTTATCCTTTTATCTTTTGCAAGCCACCTAGTTGCCTTTTGGGTGCGGTGGGGGACATACACATTTAATAAATAAGAGGCACAGTGCAGCCCTAAAGAGGCCTTCATTCTCCCATCCTAATCGGGTCCAGGTCTTAATGTTTCCAATTGCACCCCAATAAAAAGGTTAGCAAGTGGGGAGCGAGGCTGTGCTTCCTTCTCTTGGGACCCTCCCCCCCACATGGGTTTCCAAGGGAAATTTGTTCCCCCATCCCCACCCAGGAGGCCACTTCCAAGCTTCTGGGAAGGGGCACGGGGGGGGGGGAGGGCTTTTCAAGCACAGTAAGAGCTAGAAGGAACCCCGGAGGTCTTCTAGTCCAGCCCCTGCTTGAGCAGGAAACCCTGTAGCATTTCAGACAAATGGCTGTGCAGGCTCAAAAACCTTGGAGCACCCACAATTTCTGGAGGGAAGCCGTTCCACTGATGGTTCCCGCCGTTGGGAAGTTCCTCCTCTGTTTAATCGAGGCAGCTTCTCTCCTTGGTCAGTTTCCATCCGTTGCTCCTTGTCCTGCCCTGAAATGCTTTGGAGAAGAACTTGAGCCCCTGAGCCCCCTTTAAACTCCGGCGCAGGCCATCGCGTCCCCCCTGCTGTTCCTCTCAACCTACCCAGATCCTGCAGCCATCCTTCCTCCCTCTGGGCTTCCGGCCTCCTAACGGAGCTCTTCCTGGGCCTCCCCGTCTTTTCTTCCATGGTGGCCAAGCCCGGAGGCAGCACCTTCCCCGGGTGGCCTGACCAAGGCCTCATGCAGCGGTACTAACCTCCCCGTGGCCTCTGCTGGGTGTTGGGCCAGATCTAAGCACGGGGCCTGCACTGCGCCTCCACTCAGGGCCAGGGCAGCCTGGGGCATTTCACAATGCTTTCCACAAAAATGTACTCCTCAGCGCAGAGAAAGGCCAGACTTTTAAGGAAAGCAATTAAGAAACCAAGAGCCACTCAAGGAAGCAACATTACCTGAACTGCTTGAACTTCTTCCCATTTAGGCTCCATGCCCGCCTGGCACTGCCCTCGCTTGCTCTCTGGGCCCAATCGCTCCCACTCCCACCCGTCCAGGGACTGGTTGATCAACCTCTTATCTCCACAGGCCTGTTGACTTTAAGGCTTACCTGTTTGTTAACCAGGAAATGCCAAAAGGGTCTGGATGGTTCCCTCAGCCCAAGGGTTGATTTCCTGGTCAAGCCTGGCAGGAGGCGGGTGGCACCGCTGAAGCCAAACTGCCCATTTCGGCCACTTCAAGTCTCTTTCACCAAATGACCCTCAAAGTCCGTCCCCTGAAGGCTCCCCTTAAAAACTGCTCTCCCACCCACCCTGCCTTCCTCCCACTAAGCCCACCTTTTCCTCCTTTTACCTTCACCTAAATGACAGGCAGGGCTGCTCCACTTTAGACCACAACCGGGGACAGAATCTCCATTGCTAAGCAAGGTGCTCATTAAGTGAATTGTGCCCAATTTTCTGACCTCCAGTTGTTCTGTGAATCAGTCGTTAAGCAGATCCCCATGGACTCTGCTTGTTGGAAGAGGGCCCGGGGGGGCCACAAGGGGCGGCCCTGAGAAGCTGCACCTGTCCAAAGGACCTGCCAAGTGGGCTTTGATCATGTGACTGTGGGGAAGGGTTGTATGTTCTCAACAAATGCCTGCCAGGGAGGCCCAGCTGCACATGTGAATCACCGCAAAGGATCCGTGTTCCTTAGAAAAACAAGCCTGTTTATTAAAAGACCAGGATTCCGGCCCCCCCACGCGCCCTCCTCCCCTTCGGCCGCTTCCCAAGTGGGGCAGGGCCCACTGGCCACGTTTCACAAGGCGGACGGAGAGCTGCAGCCAAAGCAGAGGGACGGAGGACAGCTGACCGGTGGCGGCTTCCAGGCTGGGCACATCACCCCCCAGGCCTCCAGCAGGGCTGCCCCCCCCCACCCGCCCGAGTGTTTAAAATCCAGGCAAAAAATAATTTAAAACACACAAATATATTATTTCTGCCTCTCCGAAGCCTCGGAGGGGGAGGTTCCCAGGGCCACCGACGTTCAGGAGCCGGCTAGGTAAATTCCTGATGGGGGAGAAAGAAGAAGGGGGGGGTCACAGTCAAAGCCTCACCCAAGAGGTGGAGCCCCCACCACCTGGCGAAGGCTGCTGCCCGGCAGGGAGACCTGGCTTGTAGGAGGACCCCCCCACCTTGAGAGTATCCGGGGGTCTTCCTTGGCCGCAAGGAGAGGCGGCCCTGCCTGGCCAACGCCATCTGGGCCCAGCGGGCGTCCTCCCACTCCCCTGGCTGCCCCCCCCCGGAAAGGGCAGAGGGGCAGGAGGGCCAGGCTAAGCTCAGGGGCCCATCAGATGGGGGGGGAGAGCAGGCCCTGCAGGGGGCAAACACAGAGGAAGCCCCCCCAGGAGCCCATCGGCTCCGCCCTTTGTTTCATTTCCGTTTCCTTCCTGTCGGGTGACGGACACAGGTTTCCCTCAAGCCTCTCTGAACTCGGTCCCTGGAAGTCCTCGACTTACAACGGCTTAGTGGCTCTTTGAAGATACGAGGCCACTGAAAAAAGTGGCGTACTACCATTTTTCGCACTTATGACTGCTGCAGCCTCCCTGTGGTCACGGGGTCAGAGTTCAACCGTTCAACCACTGCCTCCTATTCATGACGGTCACAGGGAGGGTCATGCGATCCCCTTTTGTGACCTTCTGACAAGCAGAGGCCGTGGGGGAGGGAGGCAGGTTCACTTAACAACTGTGCTAACTTAACTGCAGGGATTCATTTAGCAACTGTGGCAAGAAAGGTCATAAAATGGGACAAAATTCACCCAACAACTGCTTCTGGTTGTAAGTCGAGGACTCCCTGCACTGACCATTGATTCCCCCCCCTCCGCCCCGCCAGGGCTCTCTCTCTCTCTCTGTGCAGCACTCTCTGGTCAGAGCTGCAGAGGGGCAGGTGAGATGCCCTCAGGAGGCCCTGGGGACTCAGTGTGTGTGTGTGTGTGTGAGAGAGAGAGGCTGTTGTGGATACCGTAGCCCCCCAGGGGAGCCTGCTCGAGCGCCTGCTTCGGGCTCCAGGCTAGAGACACCCAATGGGGAGGGCACAATGCCAGCTGGGCAGCCTTGGCTTCTCTCGCTCTCCCTGGTGCCTGAGGAGGAGGATTCGGGCATCCTGCCTGGGCCAGCCGGCGGTCACGAGAGAGAAACGGGTCAAAAGGAGGAGAATGAAACCAATCAAGCCCCCCATCCCCCTTCTCAGGGGTTTTGCTGCAGCTGGAGACCCTGTGACTCCCAGAACCCCCCAGCCAGCCACGCCAGGCGCTCAAAACAAGGCTGGCTGGGGGGTTCTGGGAGTCGCAGGGTCTCAGAGAGGCCGAGGTTCATTGACGGTTGGCTCCTTCTTCCTGCAAGGGGGAGAAACCCACCCAGGGGGCCTCTTCTCCTCAAGAAGCCCCCATCTCAAGGATCAGAATCCCGGCCCCCTCCCCACCCAAAACCCAACAGGGAACCAGAAGGCCTAAAAACGGAGCTGCCGGGCCCGAGTCCCTGGGGAGGGGGCTGCACCTGGATTGGGAGGGGGCAAAGCCCTGGGAGAGGCATGGAGCCTGGGGGGGGCATGGGGGAGGAGCTGCAGGGCCATGTGCAGAGCCCCCTGCGACTCGGGGGGGGGTGCGTGTGTGTGCACGTGCGCCTGGGATTACCAGCTGGAGGGAGGGGGGGAAAAGGAGAGTGATGTGCCCCAAATCAGGGTGGGCACGCTGGAGGGATCTTTGTGGGCGACCCTGGCAGGGACAGAAAAAAGAGCTGCCACCCCAATGGCTGGATCCTGCCCAGGTTACAGAGCCTCCTGCTTGAACGGGGGGGGTGGGGGTGTGGTGTTGGACTAGGTGACCTCTCCAAGGTCCCTTCCAATTCTGTTATTCTAAATGTCTACGGAGATTCTCCGTCATCCAGGTGAGGGTTGCCCCAAAGGTGCTTTTTTCTTTTTGAAGATGTTTCGCTTCTCATCCCAGAAGCTTCTTCGGCTCTGACCAGATGGGAGGGATTTACACTCCTGGCAGACAAAGCTGGTCCTTTGCGTCCTTTCAGAGGGTCCTTGAGGCCACTTGCAGTTTCTCTACCTGTGTCCTCAGAGTCACCTGAGTGGGGCAAGTGGGGCGGAGCTGCCCAAAGGACCGTGTTGAAGACTGCAGGTAGATGAGGTCGTAGCTCCCCCATTGTGGGGGGCTGTTCCATTTTGGAGCAGAGGGCCTTGTGGCCCCCCTCCTCCGAACCTCCCTGGCCAAACGATGTGTCTCCAAGGGGCTGAGCCACACCAGCACATCCCTCTGGGCCAGCGGCCAGGGGCGCCCTAGGCCAGCCCAGAGAGCCTGGCAGGAGCCTCACCTGTGGCAAACCTCTTCTTCACCAGCGACATCCGGTAGCCGCTGCCCACCAGCTCCACGTCGGCTCCCGAGACGGTGCTGCCCTCACTGGTGAACTGGGCGGCCACTGGGGAGGGCCTGCTGGGTCCGTCCAAGGGCTCCCAGCTGGCAAGGAGGCGGCCGGACCCTGAGGGGGGGAGAGACGGGGAAGGAGGTGAAGGGGTGCATGCGGCCCCCTCCCGCCCTGCCCACAGCTGAGGAAGGACAGCCTGCCCCCCCCCCGCTCACCTCCTTGGCCCTGGGTGCTGGGCACATCCAGGAGCCGCCAGAGCAGGCGCTTCTCCTCCAGGTTCCTGCAGGGGGCGACACAGGGGCGCTCTGGATGCAGCTGCCAGGGGCGTGACCCCCCCCCTTATTCGGCAATCCTGGTCCCTGACCGGGCTGCTGCCCCCCCAGGCCTCAGTTAGGGAGGGGGGACAGGAGACTCGTCCCCCCCCAGCCCCGACCCCAGACCCCGTTTTGTTCCTGTTGGAGGGCGGCTGGCTAACTGGNCCGGGCTGCTGCCCCCCCAGGCCTCAGTTAGGGAGGGGGGACAGGAGACTCGTCCCCCCCCAGCCCCGACCCCAGACCCCGTTTTGTTCCTGTTGGAGGGCGGCTGGCTAACTGGGCACCGAAGGGCCCCAAAGAGCAGCAGGGGCTCCGGGCACAGCAGGAAAACGAAAGAAGGAAGCAGAATTGGGGTTTTCCTGCCACAGAGAGGGGGCCGGGCAAGGGCGTGCCAGCCTGCCTCCTCCCCCTGGGTTGCCAGGGACAGCGGCTCTCTGGCAGGGGTCCTGGGCTGGGGACGAAGCCCTTGGGGCCTCGGGAAGCCCTTCCTGCCGCGCCCCCCACTCACTCACCAGCAGGCCTTGGGCTGGGGCTGGACGTTGGCCACAGGCTCCTCGATGGGCAGCAGCACCTGCACGTTGGTGAGGGCCACGGCCGAGGCCAGGGCGGAGGCATTGTAGCGGTAGTCCACGCTCACCCGCGTGGCCTCTGGGCCGCACTCCCAGCTGACCGACAGCTGCAGGGGGGCCCACTGTGGCCCCTGCCGGGAGTACTGCGGGCGGCAAGAGGGGGTTCAGGAAAGACGGGTGTGTGCACGTGCTTGTGCATCACACCCCTGCCCCCTCCCATCTGGGGCTGGCCCCCCAAAGCCAACTCCAGGAGGGCATGGACTACAACCCCCCCCCCAAAGTGCCAAGCAAGCAGGGAGGACAGCTGGGAACTCCTGGAACTGTGGTCCAAAAGGACAGGAGGCCCCTGTGGGAGCCCCAGGTATCTCCGGGGAGGGGAGAGTGCCCCACGGGGGACCCCCGGCCTGAATGCAGCAGCTAGAAACCCCCCAAGAATGCCCCCCATCATCTTAACCAGGGAAGGTTCCTACGGATACACCACCCACAATCTTTCGAAGGTGGAAGCTCCTGGCTGAGCAAGTCCCAGCTCTGATGCGAAGCAAGGTTGGGTGCGGCTAGCCCTTGGATGGGAGACCACCAGGAGATCCCAGGATGTGGGAAGACTGGGAAGTTGAGAAACACCCCAAATGGCAAAGCCCCCCACAAGGCCTCCCCCCCTTTGCCCCCACCACATGGAGTTCAGTGTGCGGAGGGGTCCCCCACACCCCTCAACTGGGGTCCAGCCGTCTTGCTCTGGCCTCCCTCCACGGTCAGCCTGGGGAGGTCAGTGGGCAGAGAGCCCCCCCAGCGCAGCTTCACCTGGTATCTGAGTAGCGTCACGTTGTAATACGGGGCGGCCCCCGACTGCTCGGCCTGCTTCTGGAGGTGCCCGGTCAGGGCGGCCATGTTGAGCCAGAAGTCCCTCCGGCTGGGGTCGCTCTGAGAGGAGTCACTGGGGGGGGCAGGGGAGACGGGGGGTCAGTCTGACCAGCCAGCCTCCAGTTACAGCCCCCCCCCGAGCCCTGGCTCCCCCGTGGCTGCCAGCCCCTCCCCTGCCCACCCCCGCGAGCACCTGAAGAGCAGGCTGGCGTTGGGCAGGAACTGCTCGATGGGCGCCGTGTGCAGCAGACGGAAGCTGAGGACCGGGGGGGGCGGGGCGCTGCTGAAGACCCGGACGATGCCCGCCGGGAAGGACATGGTCAGCTCCCCGGTCACTTTGACGAGGCAGCTGCTGCGGAGAGAGGGAGGGAGGGGCCCGTGGGGAGCTGTGCCCTCTTGGCCCCCCCAGCCCTGGGGAGGCAGCCTGGGGGCCCGCGAAGGGCTCAGCCTAGGCGCCCAGGGAGCCCTTGGGCGGGGGGGCTGAGAGGCTAGCTGCGCACCCAGCCTGCCTGGAGAGCCCCACGGACCCCCCACCTTCGGCCCCCCAGTACCTGTCCGCCTTCTGGCCCTTGAAGTAAGCGTGGATGTACTCCGTGAAGGCCGTGGCCACGGGAAGGGCGCCCTGGGAGCCCAGCACCACGGGGGAGGGTCCACGGGAGACGCCTGGCACGCAAGGAAGGAGGGCAGGGTCCCTCAGCGGCTTTGGGCAGCCTCCCAGGCCCCCAACCCAGCAGGAAAGGGCCCACAGCCACGCTTCCCCCCCCCCGGCCGGAGAGGACCTACCCAGGGCTGGCGGCTGCTGCGGCTGCTCGCTGGGCGTGAAGAGGCCGCGCTCCGTCAGGGCCGAGGTGCTTTGGGAGGAGGTCAGAGCGGACAGTGGGGCTGGGCTGAAGGAGCGGGGCTGGGGGGAGAGAGAGAGGTCAGCCCCCCAGCCCCAGGGCTTAGCGGGCGTGGGGGTGTTCTTAACAACAGAGCCCGGCAGCCAAGACGCCGCCCGCTGGCTCCAGGGGGCACCCAGAGGGAGCCCAGAGGGCCTGCAGGGCTGGCCATGGGGGCTCTGCAGGCTCCGGGGGGGCTGCCCCTTCTGGCACTCACCGTCTCGCCCCCGAGGCTGCTGGCCGACACGGCCGAGGGCCGCTTGGAGAGGGTTCGCCGGACAGGAGCCGCCATGGGGGGCCAGACGTGGGGGGCCAAAGGGGGAAAGGCAGCTGCGGGTCAAGAGAAGGGGCTGATGGGAGGGCCTGGGGACGCCTCCTCCAAGCAGCGCTGCCAACACCCCCCGGCTGCCCCAGTGGAAGGCAGTTCCCCTGGCCAATCTTGCCCCTGAAAGCTGTTCCTCCTTCCCAAATGCCGGGATTTGCACCCAGAGCACGGAGGGCCCGAGAGGCTCTCTCCTGGCCCCCAGGCAGGGCAGAGGCGGGGGGGGCAAAGCTGGTAGAGGGGCACTGCCCCCCCTTCCAACCCACCCCTCTTCCAGCCCCCGGGAGCCCCTGGGCCCCTACTCACCGTGCTCAGAGGAGGCATCGGAGGCAGAGGGGCCCCTGCTGTCCAGGTCGCGGCCCCGGGGGGCCCAGGGAGAGGGGCTGGTGGAGTCCCCGCTGCTCAGGGGGGCCGGAGAGGAGGAGGAAGAGGAGGCCGAGTTGGAAGAGAGGCAGCTGTCGCGCTCCCCAGGACGAGGGGCCCCATCCAAGGCTGCCGGGCTCCGAGGTCGGGAGGCCCAGAGCCGCCGGCCCCCCAGCCCGGCCTCCGAGGAGAAGAGGTCAGGGGAGCAGGTGGAGAAGGCCCGGGCCCCTGCAGGGGGCCAGGAGGCCCCGGACATGGCCCAGTCTGGCTCTGCCCCCAAGCGGGCGTCCTGGGGGGCGGAGGGCTGGGGCAGCCAGGGGTTGGGCCTCTCCTCGCGCAGGAGGGTCCCACGGCCACCCCGGAACACCAGGGGCCCCCTCGGGGTCCTCTGGCCCGGGGGGCTCAGGGGCGTGGCCGGCCGGGAGCTCCACAGGCGGGGGTCCGGGGAGGGGTCCGTGGCCAGGTGCGGGGGGGAGTCCAGGCCAGAGTCTTCCACGTTCTCAGGGGAGGAGGAGGAGAAGGGAGAGGGGCTGGAGGCCAGCAGGTAGGCTCGGGGGGCTGCGGGCAGAGAGAGAGAGAGAGAGAGAGCAGAGGGTTAACACGGAGTTGGGGGCTGCGGGGCCCCCCAGCAGCTGAAAGAGCAGCGATGTTGGGGCTGATGGGAGCACCAAGAACAAGAGGGCCAAAGTGGAGCAGCCACCCCGGTCCCGACCCTGAAGGGGGGTGGCCCTAGGTTGGCCCTCCCCGTCCAACCCACTGACCGCCCCCCCGGCAGCCCTGCAGCTCCCCCGCCAGGGCACCCCTGCAGTGAGGACCAGTGGGGAGAAAGTGCCCCCTCAACCACTTCGCCCCCCTTCTGCCTCCCCCCCAGGGCTGTTCCCCTGCCCAGTGCCAGGGCAGACCTGCCCCCCCCGCATGGCAGTCTGGGCACCAGGATGCCCCGGTCTCTGCGGTGCCCGTATCCAGGAGGGGCTGCCGCTTGGCCGGCTCTCTCTGGCCCCCGGCTGCTGTGAAAAGGGGTGGGGGGCAGTGAGGTCCGTGGGGCAGGAAGCGGAGACTGCGCCAGGGAGGTACCGCTGGCAGAAGAAACACCAGGCCCGGCTGACCCCTTTCCCCAAAGAGCCTCACATTCTCCAGCCTCGGGAGCGGGACTCGCTCCCAGGGCCCCTCGGCAGCCTCAGCCTTTCCCAGGCTGCAGCAGAGTTGGTGCCTCGCCCCACCCACCTGGCCTCCCCCGAAAGGAAGGGGGCAGCGAGGGTGGGCAGTGCCCCGGGTAAGCAGGGGGCTCCAGGTCAGCGGCCTTGACCAGCCACTCAGGCCGTGGGGCAGGTTCCTCCCACAATTCAAGGGCAGAGATGGCAGCTGGCACCACGCCCAGCCAGTGCCTAATGCCCGGGGGGGGGGGCAGTGGGGAAGGAGGGCAGGAGGCCGTTCCCTGGGCAAAGGCCTGGGCACCCCCCACTTCTGGCCTGGGTCACCTCGCTGCTTTCCTGAGCCCAAGGGCCCCTTGCTGGGGAAGGGCTGTGCTACCATAAGGCACTGCCTGCCGTTGGCTCCCAGGCTGCAGTGGGCCCTCCAGGACCCGGAAGACAGGCGGGCACAGCTCCCCTCAGCTGGCAGAGCCCCCCCACCCCCGCCTGCTTTCATGGCCATCAGCCAAGAACCTCCATGGACCACAGCAGTTTCCTCTTCCTGGCACTCCCTGCCCCTCCCTGCTCCCAAGGCCTCTTCCACCTGCTTCCCAGGGCCCAGAAGAGACACGCAGGGCACACCTGGGGAACACCCCCCCCCCCGCGTGCCGAAAGGGAACCTTTCCTGCTGTCGGAANCCCCCCCCCCCGCGTGCCGAAAGGGAACCTTTCCTGCTGTCGGAAAGACCTTCCCAAAATGCGTCATCGCAGCCCAAAACGGGTTGGTCCTGTTATGTCCCCCCTCTGCCCCCCCAGGCCAAACCGTGCGAGAAGGAAGCGGATGCCCTGCTTCCCCAGGACAGAAAGAGGCCTCGGCCGGATCCAGCAGCGGAGGAGACTTCCCGGGGGAGGGAGGAGCTGCCCTGTCCTGGGAGGACCCCACAGGGGCTGGGGGGGGGCTGTGTCGTCCCCCCCCCATTCCTCCAAAGGGGCCGTCCAGCCAGGAGGGGAGGCAACTTTTGCACCTGGGCGGGAGAAGCCGAGGGGGGGAGCCTGCGCTGCCCCCGTCACAGACCCAGCGCTGGGAAAAGGGCCCAGAGGAGCAAGGAGGGGCAGAGACATGCTGGCAGTGAGCCAATATCTCTGGGGCTGCCCCAACGAAGGGGGGGGGCTCCTCCACCAGGGGAGAAGCAACCTAGAATCAAGGGGAAACTCCCTAACAATGAAGGCCCTGAACCAGTGGGACTACCTGCCACTAGGCGTTGTAGGCCCCCCGACCCTGGAGGTCTTTACGAAGGGACTGGACAGCCCCGTCTGGAAGGGCAGGGGGTCTGCTCTTGGAGCAGGAGGCTGGACTAGAAGACCCCCGAGGTCCCTCCCGCTCTGGTCTGACGGTGATTCCGCCCCTGGGGGAAGGCAAGCAGGGCGGGGCAACCGGAGGAAGGAGCCCCTGCAACCTGCCCTGGGCTCTCGGGGCTCTCGGACGGCCTCTGGGGGACTCTCGAGCTGGAAAGGCCCCGGGTCTGCCAGAAGGGAGCCCCCAGAGCGGAGAGCAGAACAGGCAGCCCTGGGGGGGGGATTCAGAGGGGGGGACCCAAAGGAGCAGAGTTCCCGCCTCTTTGTGGTCACCCAGGATGGACGAACGGGAGCGGAAGACGCCTCCCGCCCTGCCAAAAGAACCGGAACTGGGGGAGCCGTGGGGTTCCCCCCCACATCCGTTAGGCAGGTGAGGCGAGGACTTGAAGGAGGAGGGAGGGGTGGGCAACGAGGCCCCCAGAATGCCAGGGACGGCCAAGGAGCCCAAAGGATCCTCCTGCAGACGCCTCTGCCAGGTCACTCGGAGGGGCCGCTCACGTCCTTCCCTCTGATGCCCCCCCTGCAATTTCTCTTCCCTCTCCCATTTCTTGCCTCTTTGCACCCAAAGTGCTGAAGACGGGCCTGAGTGAGCACAGCAGCCCCACCTCTGTTCGGGGGCTGCGTTAAGACCCTGCTGGGCTGGGATGCCCCCCCTCGGGCTTTGGGGAAGCTGCAGCTGCTTGGCCCGCCCCTCCCCCTCCCGGGGGGGCTCACCTGGGAAGGCTTCGTTCTCAAAGGCCGACTNGCTGCAGCTGCTTGGCCCGCCCCTCCCCCTCCCGGGGGGCTCACCTGGGAAGGCTTCGTTCTCAAAGGCCGACTCCAGCGGGGGCCCAAACAAGGCGCTGGCCGGAAGGGTCTCTGGCTTCCCTTTGTTCTCACCGCTGGGGAGAGAGGAGGCGGGGATGGGGGGGGCCAGGAAAGACGCCCACTGTTCCCAAAAGCCTCAGCAGCCCCAGCCCCTCCCCAGGGGTTTCAGGCATATTCTCCCCAGCTTCCCCTGGAGAAGGGAGACGAGGCCGGAGGGGCAGGAGGAAAGCCCACCTCAAGGCCCGAGTGGAGACCCCTGCCCCATTTTGCTCCTTTTGCACTGAACCCCCCAACATCCCCCCCCCCGAAAGTCAGGTTAACTGCAAAGGTTTCTTCCTGCTTGGGTAAGATCTCTCCTGCAGCCCCCCCTCCGAGAAGCCTCTAATCCCCAGAGGAAACAAGGAAGCTGGCACAGAGCCAGCCCACCTGCAGCCTCCCTCCCGTGCGTCAGCGCAGCAGCGGTTACCTGAGACACGGGCCTACCTGCTCATCCGGGACACCAGGTTGGGGGTCCCAGAGCTTCCTGGTTTGCCACCTGCGAGGGAGGGGCAGAAGCACAAAGTTCAGAGGGGCCCCACCCCACGGGTTCCCCCCCCACACTCTTGCGGCCTCACCTCTCTCCCCTGCGCCCAGGGCCGGCCCAGAACTGGTGGGCACCGCAGCAGCCGAAGGGAGGGCTCTCAGGTGCCCTGCAAGGAGAGAGGGGCAACTGGAGGGGCAACCCGAGTCTGGGCTGCAGGTCCAGAGAGGGGGTCAGCCCCTCCCCAGACCACAGAAGCAGCCCCCCCCCAGGGAGGCAGGAGACTGGCCCCGAGCGGGAGCGGGCGGGCATCATCCAGCACTAATGTCAGCCCCCCCAAAGTCCCCAGGCTTGCAGCTGCTCACTCGGGGAGCCCCCCAAGAACCCCCTTCGCACTGACATTGGGCTCGCACTGCCCGGCCTGGCTCAGGCCTCCGTCTGTCCTGCCAGGCCGGCCGACCGGCTCCCCAGAGCAGCCCAACTGCCCCCCCACTGCAGGGGCCCAGAGGGGGAGGGGCACTCACGGGAGGAGTGTCTCTTCATGGTGCCCTGCAGGAGAGAAGGGGAGGGGTCAGGGGCACAGGGGGCTCCTCCCCCAGATAGGCAGTCTCTCCCGTCGGGGCGAGGGGGCATAGGGACCGACTGGGGGGGTGCGGGGTGAGTGGGGGTGCGGCCCGCCGTCCTAGAGGCTGCCCACAGAGGCCTTCAGCTGCTCCGTGGCAACCGAGGTGGCAGCGCTGCCCACCCGCTCGGGGGGCTGGACAGGCTTGATCCGGATGTAGAACTTGGGGGGCTCCTCATCGTCGTAGTCTGAATCACTGGACGAGCAGAAGCGGCTGCTGTGTTCGCGTGGAGCCGAGTCAAGGAAAGGTCCGGGGGGGGTCTTTAGGAAAATGCCCCCCCGAGAGAGGGAGGAAATGGGGACCCTCTGCACTTTCTCCCCTCCCAATCAGCCAAGCCCCACACTCGGACCCCCAGCCCCCCCGTTCCCCAGATCTACTCCTGCCCCCCCAAGGATATCATTCTGGTTTGTTTCTGGCCGGAGCGTGAAGCCTTCCTCGTCAACCTCAGGGGGCTGCAGAGAGACAACATGGCTGCGGGGGAAGCAACACAGACCACCCCCAAATGCCATGGGGGGGCAGCCCGAGACAAGCCCTTGCAAAGAGGGGTCTGGGCAGTTCTAGGGCCCCCGCCCGAGCAAAGCCCACCACTCAGCTGCACCGCCTTGGAGGGCGCCTCCTCACCCCCGCATCCGCCTCTGGAGACTCCCTGCCCTCTCTCCCCCTCTTCCCCACTCACCCCGCCCCCTCCCGACCTGTCGGTCCTGGCTACCTACCGGCGCCCCCCCAGGGGGCAGCCATACTCACGCCGAGTCCCGCCCACGCTCCTTGCGCCCGAGCCCGGGAATGCGGAAGGCTTTGCTGCGGCTGCGTTTCGGCCCTGGGGGAGGGTTCCCCCCAGAAAAGTCCCCGTTCTCGTGTTCCCCCTCTGGGAACCGACCCACTCCCCCCGACAGCCCGGTGAACTGCTTGGTTGGGGGGCATCTGCTTCGTGAGGTGGAGGGAGGGGCCCCGGGCAGCCCAAGGATCCAGGGCTGAGATTCAGTGGGAGGGGGACAAAAGGGAAGGGGGGGGATGCCTGCCTCTGCCAGGACCTCCCCCAAGAGAAAGGGGGCAGGAGGGCACAAAGAGGGTGCTGCAGGGTGGCATGTGGGCCGCGGGGCTCCCCTCCAGTCCAGGCCCTTCTGCCTCAGAGCAGACTGACCCACTCACCGCCCGACGCATGGAGGAACCGCATGGGCACTGCTGAGGGGGCCCAACTCACACCTCCCGGAGCCCCTTGGGTGGCCTGGCAGGGAGCAAACCCTCCGTGGGTGGGGCCGGGGGCCCATCTCCACCTGTGAGCTCTTGCGCCCCAGAGACCGGCCCCTCGCAGCCCCCAGGCCAGCCTGCTCGCTCTGCCAAAGGCCCCCAAAGCCCAGCCAGACGTACTTGCCTTCCTGCGAGGAGGACGCCATGCTCAGCTCCTCCAGGTCCAAGGGCCCTGGGGGGCGGGCAGAGAGAAGCCTGAGGTGAGGTAGGGGGCCCTTTCCCTCCCTCCAGCCAGGCAGCCAGAGACCCAAAGCAAGGCTGGCTACTCAGCTCGGCAGCTGCCCCCCCTTGGGGGACAACACCCAGGTCCCCCCCACCCCAAGGACAACTTCTAGGCATGTGNCACCCAGGTCCCCCCTACCCCAAGGACAACTTCCAGGCATGTGGCCCACCACCCCCTCCTTCCACCTGCACCGCTCCGAGCTAAGAGGCGGGGAGTCGGGAGCCCTGGGGCCCTTGGTCTCCCAGATGGGGTCCTTCATGGAAATGCCTGCCAGTCCATCCGGGGTCCGGCCTCTCGAGGCTGCCCGGGAGGGGGGGGCTCACCTGGCGGGGTGCAGCCGGTGCCCTTCCCCTCGGCAAAGTTGCGCAGCAGCGTCTCCACCCCGATGTTCTCCATGTTCTGCTTGAATTCCTCCTGCACCTGAGCAGGGGAGGGAGGGACCCTCCTGAGGCTGCCAAAGGGGTCCCAGGTGCCCCTGAGGGCCGGAGAGCCCCTGTCTGCCCTTCCCCCCAAAGACCCCATGGGGGAAGGCAGCAACGCCCCCCAGCCAGCTCCCTTGAGGANCCCCTGAGGGCCGGAGAGCCCCTGTCTGCCCTCCCCCCCAAAGACCCCATGGGGGAAGGCAGCAACGCCCCCCAGCCAGCTCCCTTGAGGAGGGGTCCCTCTGCCTGCCTCCTGCCACCACTTGGAGGACGAGAGAGGGAGGAGAGTGGCCCCAGCGGGGGTGGGGCAGGGCTCCCTGCAGGCTTGGGCTGCAATGCCATGAGCCCCTCCCTGGCAGGTCTGCCCAGTAGCCCTCTCCCGAGGCCAGGGAGCCCTCGGGAGCGGCCACGCCCTCACCTGTCCGATCTGGACGTGGGTGTCCTCCACCGAGTGGATGTAGGAGCCCACCAGGGCCTTCAGGTGCTGCAGGTGCGACTCCTCCACCTCCTGGAACCGCTGGGCGGGGCAGGCAGGAGAGGGGCTGTGGGTCTGGCGGGGGGGGCAGACCTCGTGCCAAGAGGAGGCGGCAGCCAGGCCTGCGTCACTGGGGGAGGGGGGTCAGGCCGAGTCTACACTGAGGCCCCGCTCCCCAACCCCCATCTCTCCCGTGACCCACAGGTTGGGGGGGCAGAGCAACCAGGACCCCCCCCAGGGCCTTTCCTGACGGACGTAAATGGAGGAGAGTTGGCGAGGCCCAACAAAGTGCCAGCTCACCCAACAGCCCCCCCAAAGGAGAGAGCACCAGTCAGCCCCCCCTTACCACGGCCGAGTCCAGCATCTTCTGCTCGAAGTCGGCACGGGCCGCGTTGTACTTCTCCACGGTGCGTCGCAGAGCCTCCACGGCCTTTCGGGACTTCAGTTCCGCCTTGGTGGGGGGACACATGGAGGGGGGTCATACTCAGGGCAAGGCCCCACCCGGAGCGGCCCCCTTTCCCTCCCTCCAGCCAGAGACCCAAAGCAAGGCTGGCGACTCAGCTTGGCAACTCCCCCCCCCCGCTCACCTTGTCCACCTCCTTCTGGCTGGCCCCCTCCCTGCGGAGCCTCTCCAGCTCCTGGCAGCGGCTGTGGAAGGCCTCCTTGGCTTTGGGCAGGTGCTGGGCAGCCCCCTGGAGCTGCTGGACGGCCTCCAGTGTCCCGGCCACTTCGTCCTTCGACTGACCGGGGAGGAAGAGGAGCAGGAGAACAACTCGTGGCCCTTCTTCTGGCGTGGGGTGGGGCCCCAGAGGGCGTCTGGCAGGGTTGGGCCAGAGTGCCCAGGATCCCTTGGTCAGTCTCGGGGCATGGGGGGTGTCAAAGGGATATTCCCCCCTCAGGGTCCCTGGAGAACTGGGCCCCCCTCCCAGTGGAAAGACACCCGAGCGTCAACGAGGAGGGGTATCGCCCCGATCTCCTTGAGGAGATCCTGCAGCTTCTTCACCAGCTCAGCGTGGCACAGCGCCAGCTTGTCCGAGGAGATGCGGAAGACCTCCCAGAGGGGGGCAAAGGTCCTGGGGGACACACGGGCAGCGCCTGAACCTCCAGGCCCCCCTCCCACTCCTCCCCAGGAGCTCAAAGGCCAGGACCCTCGCCCTGCAGGCACGGAACTGGCAGCCTCTCCCCACACGGCACGGCAGAGGAGGACGCAGCAGCCCCCCAGGCTCCCCTCCCCCAGAATGTCCCCAGGACCCCTCCTCACCCCAGCTGGGTGCTGTTGCCGGCCATCTTGGACATCTTGACCATGGACTTGGCGTAGGCCTCCTCCACAGCCGCCCTGGCCGGGTGGGGGGAAAGAGAGAGACCTCCGTCACTCCCCTTCAGGGAGGGACAGGCCCATGCTCCCCCGCACGCTCTGGCAGATGGGGGAGGGCCATCCTTGGACCAGCCTCTCGGGGAATCCCTGCCGAGCACCCCCCCCCTTCAGCTTATATCCTTGCAAGGCAGGTTAGCACAGAGAGGGCGGCCAGCCAGAGCCTGTGGTCGTAGGACTCGAAACCGCCTCTGTCTATTCTGCCTGCCCAGCCCCATGGGCTCTGTTACCCCTGCAGGTTTCTACTTGAGCAATGCCCAAGCTCGGCCTTTGGGGCTGGGCCCCCTTTGGCTTAGCCTGGCCAAGCCTGCCGCTTCCGTCGCAGGAGCTGAAACACGGGTATTACTTGGGGAGGCCTGAACTCTGGCACTGAGGAAGGAAAGGTGCATTAAAATAAAAGATGCATTTTTATCCCTCTACTTTCAAAGGAAAACCACTGGCTGGGGAACTGTGGGAATTGAAGTCCACAAGTCTTAAAGTTGCCACGGAGACTCCTGCTGTTTTGAAGCGGCGTACAAGCAGATTTGTACTCTGCACATGCTCTGGCCAGCTTCCACCTCCTAAGGGAAAGTTACTCGGTTCTGATTTCAGCAGAGAAACCTCCAGTTGTGACCCCCCCCCGTGGGGCAGGAATTCCCAGGAGGGAGGGGGCTTGGACCNCCCCCCCCCCCCGTGGGGCAGGAATTCCCAGGAGGGAGGGGGCTTGGACCCAGGTCCGGCCCTTCCCAGTTGCCACCTTCTGCACGGGTGCTGAGCCACAGCTCCCTCTGGTGGGCAGGAGGAAGAAGTTGGCACCCAGTCAGGGGGGAACAGCCGGGCGGAGTTGGGGGGGCCTTCTCAGGGTCCGGGGAAGGTCCGGGAGGTGGGGTTACCGGTGGTCTGGGTGGTTAGCGCCCCCCCCCCGACGGAACCCCACAGGTCCCGCTGCAGAGGGGCCCTGGGCAAGGTAACTTGGGCTGCCCCAGAGCCCACCGTGCCTAGCAGGTTTCTCCAGGGCCCGGAAGTGAATTCTGCTCTCCTCCTTGGGCTGCTGCCAGCTGGGCCGGGGGTCCGTTTTTCCTTTCGCTGCTGCCACCAGAGACTCTGGCAAAGGGGGCAGAAGCACGTGAGTTGGGGCTGCCTGGGACCCCCAGGCTCTGGGTTCAGCTGCTCATCTTTTTACTTCCAAAAATAAGCCCAAAAGGTGTCCAGCTAATTCTTGGGTTAAAGCCGTTTAACTGTCGTCTGAAGACACAAAAGCATCGAAGGGCGAGTTCCAGCTGGTCCTCGCACTTACAACCGCTGCTGCCCCCGAGGGTCACGTGGTCAAATGTGGGCGCTAGGCATCCAGTGTGTATTCACAACGCTTGCAGCTCCAGCCAAGTCAATGGGGGTAACTGGACTCACTTCATGGCCATGTGACTCCCTTAACAACTGCGGTCCCTCAACAACCAAAGTTGTAAAACCAGGCAATATAACGGCTGCCTCGTTTAGCAGCAAATAATCTGGTTCCCAGCTGTGCCGGCAAGTGGAGTCATCAGCCCCACCAGGTTAGGAAAAACCCAACCTCCCTTTAAGCAAAGGAAACCCCCCCCCCAAGGAGGGAAGGCCCTGTTGGAAGGCTCCCCCCCCCCAGCAACTGCAGTTGCCACCCCCTCCTGCAGCCCCTGAGGTTCTCAGCCACCCAGTCCGGCTTCTCGTTTTGGGAAACAAAGAAAGTCCAGCTGCCTTTTGAAAATGCCCTTTGGAATCTCCAAAGCTTTAGAAGAGAGTAGAGCTGGAAGGGACCCTGGAGGTCTTCTAGTCCAGCCCCCACTCAAGCAGGAGACCCTCGACCATTTCAGACAAATGGCTGCCCAGGCTCTTCTTAAAAGCCTCCAGTGATGGAGCAGCCAAAACTTCTGGAGGGAAGCAGTTCCACTGGCTGATTGTCCTCTCTGTCAGGAAGTTTCTCCTTAATTCCGGGTTGCTTCTCTCCTAGATTAGTTTCCATCCATTGTCCTGCCTTCTGGTGCTTTGATGAATGATTTGACCTCCATTCTTTTTTTGGGGGCAGCCTCTCAAATACTGGAAGGCTGCTATCATGTCACCCCCTCATTCTTCTTTTATTTAGACTAGCCAAACCCAAAACCTGCAGCCATTCTTTGTATGGTTTAGTCTCCAGGCCTTTGATCATCTTAGTTGCTCTTCTCTGAACTTTTTCCAAAGTCTTTTTTGTAATGAGGCAACCAAAATTGGTTGCAAGATTCCAGTTATGGCCTCACTTGAGCCTCGGTGGCCCAGTGGTTGGTGTAGTCCTACAGGCCACTTCTGCTGCCTGCAATTTGGCAGTTCAACTCCCACCAGGCTCAAGGTGGACTCAGCCTTCCGTCCTTCCGAGGTGGGTCAAATGAGGAGCCCGATGGTTGGGGGCAAATAGGCTGACTCTGTAAACCGCACAGAGAGGCTGGAAAGCCCTGGGAAGCAGCATCGAAGGGCTATTCTTGCTCCGGCGAGGACGGTTTGCAAAGCGTTGTGAAGCCTGAAAACTCCGTGGGGCCACTTGGGGGCAGCAGAGAGCAGAGCCCAGACTTTCTGGAGTGGCTCTTAAAAATAAACTGGACAGAAGTTGCCCCTTTTCTATGGTCTGGGAAGGGGGGGGACCAGGGAAGGGCGAGTTTTCTGGGGACGAGCCCCCCCGCCCCCCGCGGCAGCAGCCATGCTTTTCCAGGGAAAAGCGCTAAGTCTGCCGGACAACAGCGCCCCAGTGTGCAGCCAGCATTTGGGGGGAATTTGGTCCACAAGGGGGAGGGCGGTGGGAGGGGCACAGCCCTCCAGGGTGGGAAAGGGGCGCAGCCTGCCGTACCTCTCCCGCACGAAGTCCGCCAGCTCCTTGGCCGAGATTTGCCCATGTTTCATGTTGTGATACAGGACATCGAAGCCCTGGTTCTTCTCTCCCTGTGTTGGGGGGAACCGACAGGAAAGTCAGGGGCCACACTGGGATCAGGGGGAGGGGAGAGGAGGGGTCTTCCCAACCTGTCCTGATGCCCCCACCCCAGGCTGAGCTCTCCCCCAGCTTGCAGAGGAGCAAGGGCGGGGCAAAGGAAACCCTCTGCCCACTGACGGGAGCATGGCTGGCTGGGGAATTCTGGGAGTTGAAGTCTCTTCTAGCTGCCAAGGCTAAGCAGGCTATGTTGGACTACCAATCCCAGCTTCCCCAGCTGTTAGCCAAGATGGCAGGAGTTCAGAGGTGGGCTGACAAACGGGGGGGGGGGGGGNNNNGGGGGGGGGGGGGGAAAGGGGGGGGGGGGGGGGGGACTCTCCCTCTCCAGAGACTTCCAGAGGGAACCCAGAGGGGGGTTCTGCTGTTCTTCAGGAATTTGGGGCATGGATGGATGCCCCCCAAGGCTGCCACAATTACAATCCCACTGCTCACAGCCACTTGCCAGGACGCCCCGACCGAAGGAGCTAGAGCTGGGGCCTGAGGGGGTCTTCTGCCCCAGAGACCTGGCACAGGGCAGCATCTGCCAAACACCCAGGGAGGCCTGCCCCCCAGCCCCGCCCCCCCCAGCGCCAAGGGCCCCTCCCAGCAGCCAGACTGGGGCTTCCCATGCCAGCTAGTGCCAGCCACTCAGCTAACAAGCGCCATCATCACAGTCACTGCCTGCAGGAGACAAGGGCAGGGAGCCCCCCCCCCGGCACTCGCTGGAAGCCCTGGGAGGTGGCGGGTGGGCTGGGCCCACAAGGTGGGCACAGCAAACCCCCAAGGAAGTTTCAGGGCCGACAAATGAACCTGAGCTGTTTGAAGCCATTAAAGAGGAATCCAGCCCCCCCCCACAGCATCCACAGCTGCAGAAGCCTGGGGGGGGGGACAGACAGAGCAAGGAAGCCCCCTTCCTCTGCCTGCCGCCCTGCAGCTGAGGGTGGCCAAAGGCAATACCCCCCCTCCTGCTTCCTTTTCAGGCACTTTTGGTGGCAGGGGCTCCAAGGACGAGCCTCCGGGTGCAAATCAGCCCACGTGGAGTCAATTCGGACCCCTCCCCAGTCAGCATCCCATCAGGTTTCCTGGGACACTGTCCAGTTGACCAGCATCCTTCCTCAACTGGGGCATCCGGCCAGCGCAGAGAAGGGGGGGGAGCCCTCCTCCTGCATTGGCTGCTGACCAACTGGACAGTTTTGCCCATCCAGCTTCCCATCCCCCGCCTGTCTTTGCTCCTTCCTGCGCCCCAAAGGGAGAACGGGAAGACCTCCTCCTGCTTCTACTCTGCCCCCGTTCTCCGGGACCCCTTCCCATTTCCTCTCTGGCCACAGACGGTGGTTCTTTTGAACTGGAATTCTTCTCATCGGTGAGGACTAGAAACCTGCTGGGGGCCCCGTGCAAGGCTCAGTGGGACATAGGATGTGGGGAGAGTTTCAGAGCCTGAGGCACCACTTTCGCTTTGAAGAGGGTAGCGTGGCATCCCACGTGGCAGTGGAGGGCACCTCCCTCGCTGGGGATGGGGGCTGCCCACGGCTGCCTTCCTGGGCCTGCAGGTGGCCCCGAGCAGCTTGGACTGCAGTTGCCAAGGGACCCCCACGTGGGCTCCCTTTCCCCTCCGGGGGGCCTTTCTGGGCAGCCATGAGCAGATCCCGGGAACCCCCAGCCCTGCAAAAGGCCCCGGGGGGGCGGGGGGAACTGCTGTTCAGTCCCTCCTGGCAGCCATCGGGCTCCCTGCCAGCCCCACTTGCTGAAACGCAGCAGGTGGGCCTTTGGGGTCTGCCGGGGGGCCCAGCTTAGTCCCAGCGGCCTCCTCAGCCCCTCTTGCCACCCCCTTTCCTTGGAGGGGCCTCTGAGGCCTTGGCCCCACAGGAGGGGCTCTCCTTACCCAGAAGTGCTCCGCAAAGACAGACATGGCGGTTGGGGGCTGGGCAGTCGGGCCTCTTTCAGCTCCTGGAAACCTGGGGAGGAAGACTGGGGTGAGGCGGGGGGGGGTCTGCAAGGAGAACCCAGACGCGCTCCAGCCCCCCCTGGGCCCCCCAGCAAAGCAGCCAGGCCAGGGGGACCCGGCTGGGGTTGCTCCTGGGAGGTTGTGGGTTCACCCCCAGAGCTGTTGCCCCCCTTTGCCCAGAGAGCGAGCCCCCTCTGCATCAAGGGGGCTGCCTCATTCCAGCCCCATAGCTCTCCCCCTCCCCCGGCACCCCTCCTTGCTCCTCCAGTGGCCCCCTTCTCCCAGGGCAGCCCGGGGCCTCCAGGGAGCCCTGCCGAGTCTGCAATTGGGGGCCAGGGTGAAGCAGCGAGAGGGGCCGGGGGGGGTCCTTGGCTTAAAGACAGGGGCTCCACTGCCCACTTCCTGCCACATCGGAGCCTGATCCTTCCCTCCCCCGCCCCCACTCTACACCCAGGCAGGCCTCTACCTGCGGCTGGGGGGACCCTTACTGGGGTTGCACCTCCACCCAGCAATGCAGGCAGGAGCAAAAACAGGAAGTCGCCTCAGAGGACGCCATCTTGTTCTTTCCGCTTCACATGGGGGGGGCCCTACTGCCCCTCCCTCATCCCATGTCTTCCAAGAATGCCTGGCATTGGCATCCTGGCTCAGCCCCCTCTGCCGCCCCCCCAGCCTCGAGGGAGGGGCCTTTGGCTACTCACCTGTGTCTGGGTCATGCTCTCACTGGCAGCTAGCAGGAACTGACCGGATCGTCTCCCTGCGTGTGGGGGGGGGGAGGAAAGGTTTGAGAGGGAGGGCAGCCAGGCAGGGACTGAAAAGCCACTTCCTGAGAGCGGTGTTTCCTCCTTTGGCTTGGCAGCTGCCTCAGTGCACTCCCATCCTATAGTAAAAGCCCCCCCCCAATTGCAATTAGCGCAAAGTGGGCCGATCCGCTTGGGCCCCTGGCCGAGCGAGCCCGAGAGGCCTCCACCAAGAGGCGGTTTACGTCTCCGTTTGGGTGCTCGCCACCTGGGAGGGGGGTGGGCAGCCACATCAATGCTCCAATCCATCCATCCATCCATCAGACCGGATGCTGGGCAGGAAGCCATGCCTGCACAAGTCTGGCACTTCACTCGGGCTGCATTCGCACAACCACCCGAGTGGCACCAGCTGCATTCGGGTCACAGGCAGCAATCGCCAGAGACTGAGCAGCTCTTAGGCCTCTCTGGGGGGAGGAGAAGCCTGACCGTTGGGTCGGGGGCGGAGGCCTCCCTCCCCCCATGTCTCCCGTGGGGAGGGGGCTTGTTCTCTGGTTCCAGCTGGGGGAGGGTGGGACCCCCTGGCAAGGGGGGGCTCAGGGAGGGCTGTTTGCCGGCTGCCTCCGCAGGAAGGCTGCGAAGGGCAGCCGAGCAATTTTTCCATCTTCCCTGCTCTCTCCCTCCCTCCTCCGAGCAGACTTTCAGCTACCAACTTGCACCCAGGTGGTGGCACCTGCCCCCTCCCCAAGAAAAGCAGATCCATCCGTCCCTTTCCCAAGGGAGAAGCAAATGCTCCCACTGGCTGTGTGGGGCAGAGGGGGGATATCCCAGCCTCCACAGGCCCCACCCTGGCAAAGCAGCTGGAGCCATGCCCGTAGGAGACCTCGGAGTTGTGCCCGGAAGCCCCCTGGGGGAAAGCAGGACCTGCCCCTTCAGGAAGGCAGGCAGGCGGTGGCATTCAGCCCCACATAAGTGCCCTGCGGGGAGGACGGAGGCCAAGCTGAGGGCACCCAACCGCAGAGTGGGAAGGGGTCCTGGAGGTCTTCTAGTCCAACCCCGTACTCAAGCAGGAGACCCCCTATGCCATTCTGGACAAACGGCAGCCTCTTCTTCAAAGCCAGCAGGGAGGGAGCAGCCACAGCCTCCCAGGGAAGCCATTCCACCTGCTGATGGTTCTTATCATCAGAAAATTCCTCCTTAATTTTAGGTTGCTTCTCTCCTTGGTGAGTTTCCATCTTGCCTTCAGAGTTAGGGTTAGGGCAGCTGGGGGAGGAAGGGGGAGCAGAAAGGGCACCAGGTGGGTTCTGCCAAGCCACAAGGGCCATGTTTACATTCTGGGAACTCAAAAGAGGAATTCAATGAGATGGGCGCTGAGTGGGGGTGGGCTAACTGATCTCCAGGGCACCCTCCAGGTCTTCATCCCAGCAGCTGCCTTTTGGCGGGTACCTCTTCCAGCCACCAGGCAGAGGGGGCAGAGGATGTCTGAAGGGAGGCTCTGGGTACAGCTGGGCGTCCCCTTAGCCCCGCTTGCCCCAGGTGGGCAGCCCTGCCCAAAGGCTCTCTAAGCAGCAGCTTCTTCCAGGGAGGCATCGGACTCGCTACTTGGAGGGCACAGGTGCCAGGGGGCAAAAGCCAGGCCCAGCCCAACACAGCCCCCCCCCCAGACTGGACAGTGGGGAAGGGCACAGAAGAGGAAAGCCCCCCCTCCCTCCAGGGCCTCAGCAGGAGTTCCCCTCCCTCCCCCCTGGCCCCCAGCTCTGAGGCCGGACCGCGAGGCCCTTTGGGGGTGCACTGCTCCTCCAGGAGGGGAAAGCAGGGCCCAGAGGGGCTTTTGGCAGGGCAGCCGCTCAGAAGGGGCTGCTCCTGCACAGAGAGGCTCCGCTATCAGCCCGGAGGGCCCACCAGGGTCCGAAGGGCGCTGGCCTCCCTCCCTCCGGCCTGCTTCCAACACGTGGCCCGTTCCGCACCCACAACACGCAGCACAAAGGGCCTCCGCTTCCCCCGACGAGGCAGCTGCAGGGCGGCGGCGGGGCAAGGCTTCCCGCCGGCCTTTTCCAGGCGGCCCCCTCGGTCCGATCCGCCGGCCGGAGGCCCTGGGACCCGCAGGCCGGGAGGGAGGGAGGGGGCCCTGGGCGGGCTGGGCAGGAAGCCAGAAGGCCCGAAGCCGAGGGGGCCCGTGGCCGTCCCGGCCCCTCCGAGGGCGCCTCTGACCTCTCGGGCCGGACCCGCGGCAGAGCCCCCGCCCTCCTCCCGCAGCGGGCCGGGAGGGCCGCGCCCCGACTCCTGCCGAGGCACCTGCAGCGGAAGGCCTCCCGGGACGCCCGGACGGACCCGCAGCCTCGGCCCCCGCTCGGGCCTCCCGCGCCCCCGCCCAGCCAGGGAACGGGCGCCGCCCTCCGGGCCCCGCAGGGGCGCCTGCCGCAGCAAAGCGGCGCCGAAACCAGCCCCCCCCCGCGCGGGCGGGGAAGCCTCTGCGCGGGATCCAACCGCCGCCGCCCCCGCCTCGCCCCGCCCTGGCGGCCGCGCGGGGATCCCCCTCCTCCCCCTTCGGGGGCCGCAGGATCCCCCGTCCGGGCGCGGGGGGGGCCGAGGGGGCGCACCGACCTTCCGCGCTCCTCCGCCTCGCGCACCTGCCTCGCCCGCCTCCGCCGCCCAAGGACCCCCCCGCGCAGGAGGGGCGGGCGCGGGGCGGGGCCAGGACGGAAGGGAGCCTCGGCCCGGATTGGCTGCCGCGCGCGCCGCCGAGGTCCGGCTCCTCTCCCCCCCCGCGGGGCTCATTTGCATGTTTAAAGTGGCCGCGGCCGCGTTTCCCCGGACAGCCGCGGCGCAGGGCGATCCTGGCGGGCGCCCCTCGTCCGGCTCCTCCCAGAGGAGGGAAGGGACGCAGCCGCCAGTGAGCCCGCCCGCCCGGCCCGGCCCTCTCCCTGAAGACGCGGCTCCGGAAAGTCCGGAGCGGCCCGCGCGACCCCTCGGGAGCATCGCCGTCCCGAGGCGGGGCTCGGGGTGGGGGGAGCCGGGCGCCGTGCCTGGCCCCTGCCCGGGAGGCTCCTCCACGGGGCCCCGCAGGCAAAGGGCTGCCTGGAGAAAAGCGGGCCGGGGGCCACGCGGGGAGGGAGCCCCGTCCCCCGGCCCTCTTACGGGGCATCCGAGTCCTGCCCAAACCGCCGCTGCGGTGCAGCCCCCCGGGGTCCCATGGCCGCCGGTTCAGTGCACCAGACGCCTCCCAAACAGTATTTTTCCAGGCAGTTGCCATGACAACCGGGCTCCTCCATCCTCCCCGTCGTGCAACCAAGGGCAACGGAGCCAGCCGACGTGGGGAGGGCGCTGCAGACGGGATCCCGGGGCGGAAGGCCACCTCCACCTCTGGGTGCTTTGCAGGCTCCCCCGGGGCCTGTGACCCTGGCGTGGGTGGGGCTGGCAGGACCCCCAGGGCCATCCATTTGACACAGGCTGCCCAGCCCACAATGGGGCTTCCTTCCCTTCCCTGCAGAGAAGCCCTGGGGCCTGGCAGCGCGGAAGGGCCAGAGATGCACGAGACCAGACACGGGTTGAGCTACGTCCTTCTTTTAATGGTTGAATAGAGTTCAACACAGGCGTGCATTTGTGTGTGCACACACACACACACACACACACACGTAACATTTGTGTATCACGGGGTTAACTGTGTAATGGCTACAACAACATCCTCCCCCCCCACCACCACCCCGGCTGGCTGGGAGGGGGGGAGGTCGGCTGAGGCCAGGGAGAGGGGGACCCCCAGGTGGCCAGCCAGCCAGCCCCCCTTCCCTCACCCTCACCTGCCAGGCTTCCATACAAAAGTGGTGAAAAGCTCCCCCCCCCCCGAAAATACTTCTAGACACACATCATGCAGATACAAGAGGGGCTGACCCCAGAGCCAGGAGGAAATATGGGAAGGGGGGACGGACAAGCAAAGGGCGGCAGGCCCACCCCACCTCCCGCTCAGGAGGGGAACCTATAAATTATAAACCTTCCACATGGTTACAGTTTTGGTGGAGGGGTTACAAAAAATATATAAAACACATTTTAAAAAACCGCATTTCCTTCCTTAGAAAAGGAAAGATTTAGTGTCACATTGCAAGGGGCTCCCCCCCCACTTTCCTTCACATGTTAAGAGGAGGGGGGGTCTTTCCGGAGCTGCACGCAGGACCCGGAGGAGGCGCCACCATCGGCTGGATTTGGGCCTTTGTGGCTGAAGCCTCCAGAAAAACTGCCCAACCCTCCAAGGTTTTGAACATAAAGAGGTAGAAGACATTTGGAATGGGGGCTGAAGGGGGGGCAGCTGGGAATGTTTGACACACAACCCACCCTCCTCCCCAGGAAAGAGCCAGACCCAAAGCTGCTCCTCTGCAAGCTTCAGGAAGGCCGGAGCCCCCCAAATCACTCACTTCTCCCCTGGGGAAGCCCAAAAGGATGTCCGCCCCCCCAGCTCTCTGCCATCCCTGGGGGGGAGGAGGGAGCTTGGGGGCAACAAGAGGGGCCAGTACAAGATGGCCTTGCTGGAGCCTCTGCCTTCCCAGAGACAGGGAGACACCTAGCCCAACATCAAAGGCCGGGGGGGGGGGGAAGCACCCGCCCAAATGGNAAGGCGGGGGGGGGGGAGAAGCACCCGCCCAAATGGGCCATGGAGGGGGAGCCACGGCTGGGCCTCTCCTGGACCCCCCTCCCTCCCTCGGTGGGTTGAGGTGAAGCCGTGTGGTGAACATGCAAACAAACCAGACCAATTGGGAGTGGGGGGGAGGGGTGCGATTCCCCCTGGGACAGGCAAAGTGTTGCTGGTGCCCCCCCTCCGCCCCCCCAAAAGCCCAGGGGCTCCTTTGGCATGAAGCGCAGCTTTGGAGGGAGGCACCTCTTCTTCCGGGACCAGCCCCCCGGCTCCTTCCGGGCTCCTGCTCAGAACTCCACTTTGCAGGCAGGGAAGGTCTCGTCCTGCATGGCCACGGTGCTGTTGCTGCCCAGGACGGTCACGCCCAGCTCCTGCTGCCGCTCCAGCGTCTCCGTGTACCACTCGTGCATGACCAGCGAGTCGAAGGTGGGGATCAGGGTCACCTGAGCAGGGCAGAGACGGAAGAGGCCTCACTCTCCCTCCCTTCCCTTTTGGGGCGCTCGGACAGGAAGGGGGCCCGTCCTGGAGACGGAGGGGAGGCCCCAGCGGGGAAGGCAGGGCAGCCCCCCACCCCGCATGGGTCCCCTTGAAGAACGCTCAGCTTGGGCAGAAATGGGGGAAGGCAGCTCAGCGGTCAGCAGCCCCCTAATTTGACCCCAGGTGTCTTGAAAGCCTTGGAATGGCCAGTGCCTCCCCCCCGCCCAGGGGTTCCCACTGGGGAGGAGAGATGTTCCTCTGTTCTAGGAGGTCAGACTCTTCCAAATCCCACTGATCGAACATTGGAGTGTTGCCCCCTCCCCCCCCCAGGCAGGAGCTCAACGGGGGGAAACATGCAGCTCTGACTTTGGGTAGGAAAACGGAAAGGAGTGGCTGTGGCACATGGGTCTCTCGGGTGGTCCCCAGCTGCACCCCAAAGGTCCACAGAGTAGGGGACCCAGTGCGGGCTGTGGGCTGCCTCAGCCAGACCCCCCTCCTTCCTTTCCGAGAACCCCACTCAGGGGGATCCCCCCTCCAGGGGGAGAAAGACTTGGGGGCACTCGGATCCACAGAAGAGGGAAAGGGCATCAGGCTTCTCCCTCTTGCCCAGAGGCAGGACCAGGGAAAGGGGCTACGAGGAGGAGGAGGAGGAGGAAGGGGCCCAGACCTGGCCCCAGCCCCAGCTGGGACCAAGACCCCTGTGAATGGGCAGCCGCCCCTGGCCTGCGCCCCTCACGGTCCCCTGGCAGCCGGAGGGCCAGCCGAGGCTCCACCCCGCCCCACCCAAGTGGCCTACCTGGGTGTCGTGGGCCCAGTGCTGCTTGCCCGAGAGCAGGGCATCCAGGATGCCCCGCAGGACACTCTCCTTCAGGTGGTCCTCCCCGCTGATGACGTAGCACTGGGAGCGGACGCAGCGGAAGAAGTCCTCATCCACCTTCTGGGCGCTGGCCGAGCCTGGCAGGTAGGCCAGCTCCAGGTACACTGGGCATCGCGGCAGGCTGGGCCGGGCCCCTGCGGAGGAAGAGCAGAGGTGGCCAGGGAGCACAGGACCAAGCACGAGGGAAGCCCCCAGCTGACCCTCAGGACAGAGTCCCCCCTGACCTTGGGCCCCTGACTTCCTTAGTCCACCCTCCCCTCTGAGCAGCCGTGGGGATAAAGCGACAGGAGAACCCGCAAACCGGCCTTCGTATCAGGCAAGCAAGCAATGCCCGCCCGCAGCTGACCGGTCGTAAAGACCAACAGAAAAGCCGATGTCTAGAGAAATGGTCCCGGCCGAGGCTGCTGACCAGGTCCAAAGGGAGGGGAGCCCAAGGCCAAGGCCTGCTGGAGGGGCCCCAAATTGCTCAGGCACCTCCTCCTTCGTGGAGGAGCAGCCTGAGCTGCCCAGAGCCAGCTGCCTGGCAGGGCTGGCGTCGGGCACCGGCTCTGAGTCGGGAAGGGCAACGCTGCTCCCTTACCTGTCGAGGCGGCTTTTCCTCCCCCTGGGAGAGGCCGGGCACTTGCATTCCGTTGGGCGAAGGCCAAGCGGTTATCCCCGCTGGCACGAGAGGCCGGGGGGTCACTTCTGCCGGGGACCGGCAGCCGGGCTCTCTCCCCCACGCTGGCCGAAGAAGGCTTCCCCCGGGCATTGGGAATGGCGGCCTTGAGGGTGTCTGCTTTGGGAGGGGCTGAAGACCCCCGCGATGAGGCCCGCTTGGCTTTGGCGGCCCCATCTCTCTCAGGGTCCACCATGCAGATGCCCGGCTGGGCAGGGAGGGGGCAGGGGTCTTTCAGGATGGCCGGGAGTGGGTCGCGGGCCTGGGCTAGGCTCTCCGGCTCGTCGTCGTCCGAGTCCAGTGCTCCATCAGCCGTGAGAGAAGGACACTCTTCCATGGCAGGCGGGGCGTCTGAATCGGAGAGGGTGGGGAGCGATTCGCTGAATGACGTTGGTGAGGTCTCGTCCAGCAGAGGGTGGGACCGGCGGGCTCGGGGGCCCTTCCTGTGCGACAGGGGCTTGGCCAGTTCCTGGGAGAAGTCACTGCTGTTGGACATGTCGCGGGGACTGAGGTTGGCCGAGGGGGACCTGTCTGACTTGGGGTGCTCAAACTCACAAGGGGACACCAGGCAAAGATCCACGTCATGAGGGGAATCCGACCGCCGGCCGGACCTGGGCAGGACGCGGCCATCCAGGCGCTGGGGGTGGCAGGAGAGGATGGGCAGGGACATCCCGCTCTTCCCTAATGCGGGCTCGGGGTCTGGGGTGAGCCCCTCGGCCTGCAAGCCCACTCCTTCCTCTTGGGGGAATTCGCTCACGGGCGGCAGAAGCTGCTCAAAGGAGATAGAGAGCGACTCGTCCACCTCGGTGGAGTGGGGGGAGCCCACTTCAGCCGGCAGCGAGGGGGTGGTGAGCGTGGGGGAGACATCATGGAGGTCATCCTTAAAGAGGCTGGGGGAGAGGCAGCCGGGGGGCTTCTCCTGGGAAGAGCTGGAGTTGTCGTGTGAGGCTCGGGGGCCGGGGCCAGCGCCATCAGGCCTCCAGGGATGGGGGAGGGCCACAGGCTCCTCCTCCATGGCCACGTCCTCCGTGGGGGAGGGGTGGGAGGGTGTGCGCCCCGCACTGGCCGGGGACATCATCTCCAGGGTCTTCTCTTCAGAACTGCCGCCGGCCTCCTCCACATCCAGGCAGTGGTTGAGCCGGGCCTGAAGGTCAGTTGGGGACAGTTCCAGGTCAATGCTCTGGTTGCTCTTGGGAGTCTTGACCAGCGGGGAGGGGGGCCCAATCCACTTCAAAGGCGAGCCAGCTTCCAGATGCCGGAAAGGCTGAGGGCTCTCTGGGCCCTGCCCTGGGCCCAAGCCGTTCTGGGGGGCCTCCGGACCCTTCCCTTGGCACTCCACGCTGCCCAGTGGGGACGGCCCCCACTGCCTCTCGGCCAGGACGTCGGGCTCCCGTGGCACTTGCCCTGCCATCCCCACCTGGCGGAGGCCCCCGCGCAGCTTCTCCTGCATGTCCTTCTCCGAGGATGAGGAGGGGATCTTAGATCCCTCCGAGAGGCCGCCTCTGGTGCTGCTGGGGGGCTTCCCGGGGGCCTCCTTCAGCCACTTGCTCTTTGGCCTCTCCGGATCTTTCTTTGGAGCAGGGAACGTCTTCTTGAAGGTGCCCGTTTTGGTGAGAGGCCTTTTCACCTCGGCGCTGGGCATCCTCCGCAGCTCTCTTGTGGGCAGCTTGGCTGTCTTCTCCCCTGGCTTCCCCTCCTTCTTGGCTGGCTCCCTCCTGGTCAGCCTCCCCTCTTTCCTGGCCACCTCCTTCTCCTGAGGAGCCTCTTCCTTTGGCAGCGGCTTCTTCCCCTCTTTCTTGGCCACCGGCTTCTCCTTCAGCTGCTTGGGCCTCGCATCCTGTCTGCTCTTCTCCACTGGGGGCTCCGTCTTCAGCTGCCCCCCCCTGGCCCTCTCCTCCTCTACGCTGCCCTTGGAGGCCTCGCTGGGCGCCCTGGGCCGGTCCCTGGCACCAGCCAGCTTCGGCTCCTTCTTCTCCTTGGACTCTGTCAGGCTGAGCCAAGAGCCAGACTTGAGGCTCTCCTGACTCTCCGCCCTCTTGTGCTTGGCCTGGGGCCAAGAGGAGAAAGAGTCCATGTCCTTCTGAGTGACCACCGGGTGCCTGAGGAACTCCAAGTGCTTGACCTTCTCCAGCCCTTCCAAGATCCTGGCCTGGGGAGTGCAGCCTGGGAACAGGACCCGGACGATTTTTTCACTGGGGCTCACCGGATGCCAGACGAGGAGGGCGCAGATGGAGGTCACACACTGCAGGGGCAGCTCCAGCCCTTTGGGGTGGCCGTTCCCGCACCACTGCTGCATGAGGAACTCCAGCTCCCGGCTGCCCTTCACCGGGTGCAGCACGTACATCTCCAAGCGCCCCACGCCCATCTTCTGAAAGAGGATGGTGGGCTCCGTCCTGGGAGCGGCTTCCCTGGAAAGTGGCTGGGGCCGAATGCCCAGCTTGTGCAGGTACTGCAGGGTGAGGCTGGCCTCATCGCAGCTTTTCAGGACACCAGAATCCCCCTCGATGTCCTTCAGCTTCTCCGAGGCGTTGAGGAAGACCACGCCCAACTCTGGCGAGATGAGGTTCTTGACCCAGTCGTCCACCTGGGGGCCCTGGGAGGAAGGGTCCTCCTCCATTTCAGCCAGCTTCCGCTGCAGCAGGCTGTTCACTCCAGGCAGACTGTCCGTCCCCACATGGGTCACCAAGATGGAGTCGATGCGGTCCAGGTGGCGCACCAGTTTCCAGAAGGAGGAGCGAGGGTTGGAGCCCCCGTTCACCAGGAGGTTGAAGCCGTTGACTGCGAAGAAGGCCGAGTCACCTCGCCCGCCAGGGAAGATATAGCAGCAGGGCTTGGAGAGCTTCAGGAAGCCGACTGTGCTGGGGGGCTCCAGGAGGTCGAAGGGGGACAGTGGCTCCAGGGACTCTGAGAGGTACTCCATGAACTCCTGCAGGCCCTCCATCTGGGGCAGCACACAGCTGGGGTTGAAGCGCAGGTCTATGAAGTCCAAGAGGTTGTGCTGGCTGAGAAGACGGGGGTCCTTCCATTCCCCGAAGTCTGGGCTGACCACGGTCAAGCTGGCTTTGGCACAGGGATCTGCCGAGCTGAGCAGCTCCCCAACCTGGAAGAGGAGGGGGGGGAATCAGGGGAGGAGGAGTTGGAAGACCCCTCCCCAAAGAGGCCTTTCTCTCTGAGCAGCGCCTAGTCCCTGGGGTGCCTCTTCCTCAAACGATGCCTGGAGGGAGGGAAGCCAAAGGTTGCCTTTGCAGCTCAGGGCCCCACGGAGCCCAGCTCTGCCCCCTTGCCCCACTTCAACCCTACATTCACTCTGGGGTGCCCTGCTCATGGCCCCAGGCCGCCTGGGGGGAGAAGGGGGCGGAGGCCATACACACCCACACGCACCATTTCCTCCCCATCGGTCTTCAGGGGGCTTCACCTCAACGTCCCCCATCCTCCTTTCTGCCCGTTTCTAAAGGCTTCCCCGCTTGTGCGAAATGTCCTGAGAATGTGGGGCCGGGGCCGAGCGACGCTTGAGGGCTGCCAGCCAGAAGCCTCCCTTCCCTGTTGTTCTTGGGAAGCTGCAGTGGAAGGTGGGCTGTGGAAGCTGCGAGGGAGCCTGCAGGCGGCAGGGGGCGTCCCCCAGCCTTTCCACAGCTGGTCCTGTGGCCCGGCCAGGCCCCACCCTGCGCTTGCCAGGGGCCGTGGCTGCTCTCTTTGCTTTGGTTAGTGCTTGTTCCTTCAGGCCCGGCCTATTCGCCAGGGCCCTGCTCCCCCTGCTGCCCTCTGCGGGTTCGGTCCGCTTTGCTTTGGCCTTTTCACCCAGGAGACCAGGCCTTGGGGTGCTGAGCGGCAGAGAGCCCGCCTCCCACTGCCTTCCCCACCAGCCCCACCTTCTCCCCCCTCCCCCACTGGGGAGCCAGCCAACCCCCCTCCCTGCCCTCCCAGCCCCCCCCCCCNGGATGAAGTCTCGCAAGGAGAAGGAGCCCATCTGCAGCACCAGCTCCCCCGTCTCCTCAATGCAGGGCCCGGCGAAGATCAGCAGCTTGTGACGCGAAGGGTCGGTGATCAGGTTACGGAGCTGCCCAGGGAGAGGAAGGAAGGAAGGAAGGGGAAATGGGGCAAGTGGAGAAGCCCCCTCCCTCCGCAGCCCAAGGACTCAGCTCTCAGCCCGAGCAGCCCAGCTCTGCCTGGCAGCCGCTCCCCAAAAAGAGGCCCCAGGGAGACCTTGGCAGGGTTTGGCTTTTGCCAACTAACTCACTGACCCAAATTGCGCCCTGGGCTGAATTGGGGTGTGTGTGTGTGTGTGTGTGTGTGTGTGTGTCCTCCCAGCAATCGCTCCCTCCAGAGTGGTGGGGGACGCCAACCTTGCCAGGAGGGGGGTGGAGTTGCGAGGCTTCTCCTCAGGCCCAGAGGGGCCAGGCTGTGGGTCCCAGCCCCTTTGTCCCCCCTCTGCCACACCAGAGGCACCGGCTACCTGGGCAGGGAAAGTGAGAGCAGCTTCCGTCCCAAGGGAGGCCAGGTGGGGGTCCTGCCCAAAGCCCCTCCTGGGGAGCTTCTCTGCTTCCCTCCTGAATTGCTCAGAGCTCCTTTCACGCCCCACCCGCCACCTCAAACTCTGACGGACTCTGCTGAGACGGCAGCTCTGGGCCCGGGTCTCTCTGGCCTGAGCTCTGCCCCAGGAAGACTTTGGCCTGCTGCTGCTGCCGCTCACCTCGTCACAGATGGACTTGTCTGAAGGGTTCAGCAACACCAAGGTTTCCAGCACATCGCCACGATGATGGAGGGCACGCTGGCCTGCGGAGGAGGGCAGAAGGTGGGCACTGGGAAGGCGGGCAGGATGCGAGGCAGAACCCCAGCCTTCCCTGGCCCAGCAGAGCCACCCCCCAGCAAAAAGGTCCCCACCCCAGCATCCAAAAGCAAGCAGGTCGGCAGCCATCTGAGGGGGAGACCAACTCTGGGGCCCTGACCCCAAAGGAGACCCGCACTTTCCCACCTGGAGCCTGAAAGGAACCTGGGAGGCCTCGGAGAGCAAAGCGCCGTCCAGACAAAGCGCCGAGAGCCTCTCTTTTCATGCATGGGTGTGGGTGTGGGTGTGTGTGCGAGGCTGTCTCCACTAGGCAGTCCGGCCCTGCAGAAGGGGAGCCCCAGGACTCGCCAAGGCTTCCGAGGCTGCCACAGACGAATGGTCCCAAAGGCAGCCTGGGGTCTTGCCCCATCTCGGCACTTCAGCCCAGAAGTCTGCTTCTGCCCCCTCCCCAGATCAAGCTCCAAGGGGAAGGGAGGGCAAAACGCTCCATTGATGCGGCCCTTGAAAGTTGGAGGCCTCCGTTTCAGTCACTCTGCGAGTCTGTCCAATTCAAAAAAGCCATTCCAGTATTGAGTTCACAAGCCTTCTGAACGGCCAAGCTGGCCTGTTTCAAACCCAGATGGGAAGTTTAATTTCGACCGATTGGCTCATCACACAACATTTGTTCTCTTGCTGACATTCAGAGCCTGTTACTAGGATAGAAAGTCAGAAAAAAATGGTTCAGCTAAGTAGAAGAGCACGCTAAACGTTTCTAAAAGAGAGGGAAGTCTTCTTCCATTTCTTCAATTCAAGCTCATCCAGGGAATTGATCAGCAGGAGACTCAGAGAATTGGGGGGGGGGGGG
>BHFT01035828.1:51325-87515 GCA_004320025.1 Laticauda laticaudata
GGGGGGGGGGCGTGCTTCAGTTGCTCATGTGAGCATGTGGCCACTGCCAGGCCAAAGCCAGACAACGGCACCATTTCAAGACCGTGAACGGCAAGGCAGCCAGCCAGCCAGCCAACTCGGCCTGCACCAGAGCCAAGTGTCCTGCTGGCGAAAGGCAGCCTGAGGTCTGCCCAGGTTAGTCTGGGCCACAGAGAAGGGCTGCTGGCGCCGGATGGGGGAGACTGGTCTGAGCCCCGGGAGCTATTCGGAGGCAGCTGAGGCCACCAGCCCTACAGCCAAGGAAAGGAGCCACCCCCCTCCACTCGCAGGGAGGCCGTGTGGGCCCTCTGCTGTTGCCCAGGCTTCCTCCCTTCCAGGCGGGCAGCAGATCCGGCGCAGGAGAGGGGGGGGGCGTCTCCAGGAAGGCCTTCGAGATGCCGGCCCCAGGAGGGGCCAAATGTGACCGGACCCTTCGGAGGGAGGAAGGGCCAAGCCATGGGACCGACCCACAGGCCAATGGCAGGGACAAAAAGCCAGGGAGATAGCCCAAAGCCCCCCCCCCCCCCCCCAGTGCCCCCATCCCAGTCGGCCCTGGTCCACAGAACGAATGTTCCCTTCCTGCTGATCAGGGACCCCCCCAGGAAGGAGCTCTTGATGGGGAGACAAAGGGGCCCAGCACAGACATCCAGGGCCCCCCCCAGGTAAGGGGAGGGGAGCTGAACGAAGCCAGCTCTCCTGGAAAGCCCTCCCCCCTGCACTTGGAGGTCAGCTGATGGGAAGGGAAGAGGGGCACCCTAGGCAGAATGTGAGCTGGGGGGGGACGGGGACGACAGAGCAACGATGCAAAAGGCTAACTTGATGAACAAGAACCAAAACAGCCCAAACCCATAAAAAGTATCAGCGTGGAAGGTGTGCAGGCAACACCATTCAAGTCACAGCTGCACAGCAGGCACATCACACTCCCAATGCTCTTCTTCCTTTGGCCCCTGCGACCCCCTCCAGACACACCCCCACCCCCTCCGGGCCAGTTGTCCGGAGGAGGGGGGGGAAGGTAGCCCTTCCTTCGCCACCTCCCTCTCCCTCCTTCCTCTCCGCAGCCCCCTTAAGAGGCAGGCTGGGCCAAGACAGAACCGGACCCTCCACTGGGAGGGAGGGAGGAAAGAGGCAGCCCCAAAGAGAGACAGGCCTCCTTGAAAGATTTCACAAGCACAAATAGACACCCTGTGGTCCTGCCACAGCGATACAAAAACATCAGCTCCTTCCAGGTGCAGAGTGGCAGACTGAGCCGCCTTCCATCAAGCACCCCTCTCCCGCAGGACCCTCTGGGAGAAGAGAGGCCAGGAGACTTGCCTGCCCAAAGGCAGCTTCTCACAAGGAGGCAGCAGGACGGGGGTTCCCCACGGATCTGAACACAAACCAAGGGAATCCCCATGGTCTCAATCGTGGTGGAGCCAATTTAAAGGACCCCAAATTCTCTAACCACATTTTCTGATCCCTTCTGGAATTCCCCTATTTAACTATGTTAAGGACCTTGACTTCTTCAAAATGGGAAGTTTCCCTCTGGTCTCGAACAAAAGTAAAATGAACTCTTAAGTTTAAGAAACAGAAACAAAGAGAGAGAAAAAAATTAAAAGACAGAAAGAAAAAATGGATTAAGGGATCAGAAAAATTTCGAACCTTAAAAGGCTTCTGCTAAAAGCTTTGGGGAGAAATTAAATTAACAAACAGTACCTCCGTGTAAATACTATTTAGTTTAAGAACTGATATTCAAACCTTTTGAACAAAGCCGCTCAGAGTCACCTGGTAGGGGAGATGACGGCATAAAAATGTAATTAACAAATAATACACTTCAGTAATTAGACACACTCTGGGCAAAAAAAGAAAAGTCTGCTTTTCATTTTTCAACTGTAGAGTAAGGATTCTTCATATTGGACAAAATGATGGGTAATGGTGTGAAATTCATTCAAGGCACTTTTGAAAATTGGGGACAGAAAAGTGTAGCTACAATAGCAAAAATAACATTTCCATATATGAATATGTCTTATTTACAAAAGAAGCAAGGACAGTTGTCACAGAAATTGTTTGAAAGAACTTCAATGAAGAGGTGAAACAAGCCTATGCAGGCTTACAAAAAACAATTTCCAATTTCTGGATTACAGAATAAAGTGAAAGTACAAAAGGCAAGGCAAGACTTATGAAAGAGGGTTGCAAAAGCTTCGAAACAAGCTCAGAGATGGATGGGTGGAAGGAAGGAAGGAAGGAAGGAAGGAAGGAAGGAAGGAAGGAAGGAAGGAAGGAAGGAAGGAAGGACAAAACAACCTCTGAATGGATCAAGGGCTCAGACTGACAGAAGCAAAAGCAAGGAATTTAAAGCTGATGGCTTAGCCAGGGTTAAGGCGAAACTTGGGGGGGGGGCTGTTCTGGCTTTTATGGGTGTTTTGCTGGCAATCGGGTATTATTGGGTGGCTTTGCAAATGGATTGGGGGGGGGCTACAAGAAAAAGAAGTATGTGAGGCAAACTTATAAGGGGGCAGGAGAAATACTACGTTTGCCTCCGATGAACTGTGATGAAACCAGGAAGTCACCTCCTTAACTATTATTTTCTTTAATCTTTTTTCTTTCTTTCCTTGCCCTTTCTATCCTTTTTTCATTTGTTGTCTCTGAATTTTCTTCTGAATTTCAAGTTTGGAATCTTTGATTATTTTTAAATTTTTCAGTATTTCTTTTTAAAAAAGAGAGTTGAAAAGATAGGCAAAGACACTCTAGAGCCGGGGTGTCGAACTGAAGGCCCNCTTTTTAAAAAAGAGAGTTGAAAAGATAGGCAAAGACACTCTAGAGCCGGGGTGTCGAACTCAAGGCCCATAGGCCGGACATGGCTTGCAGGGGGCTTCACTCTGGCCTGTGGGGCCGGCCTGGAAATAGCAAAGGACCGGCGCACGGTGCCTCTGCCGGCCAAAATGGGGGTGGGGGAGCTGGCAGGGGGTTGCGGGAGGCTATCCAGGCCGAAAATGGGGCATGGGGGGGCTCACGCGGTACCCCACACCATTTTCAGCCTGGGCAGCTCCCTGCCAGCCAAATGGGGCACGGGGGGCCTCCCCTTCTATCTCTGCTTGCCCCAGATGGACACACCTGAACTCCAAGGGACCTACATTTCCAGAGCATTGAGGGGGTCGTGGGGGGGGATGCCAGGGTGGAAAGGACAAGGCCCCAGACAGGGTCCAGATGGAGGTTTCCAAGCCTTGCCCCAGTGCCGCTCCCCCATCTGCCCATGCCAGCATCAAGGCAGAAGAGGGCTGGGCAAGAGACAAAGGAGAGGAATCCGTCAAGAAGCCAACTGGGACTAAGGAGGAATGAATGGACAGTGAGGAGGAAATGGAGCTGGTGGAAGGATGCTCCACCACGGGAGGCTTTCAAGAGGGGGCTGGAAATGGCTGAGCAAGGGGCTAGACTAGAAGACCTCCAAGGCCCCTTCCAACTCTACTATGCTGAATTCCCCGGCCAGGGCAACCTCTGGCAGCCCCTGGAGGCTGCTTGGCAGGAAGCCCCAAGGAGCAGCAGCTGCTCAGCCCTTTCCTTACCTTTCACTATGTCCGAAAAAGTCGCAGAATGGCGGGAGACGAAGAGCTTGAGCTGCTGATCAAGGTTGCAGGCGGTCAGGTCGATATCCCAAGAACGGATCCCTGCCAGGGAGAGGTGTGTGAGAATCCCTCTGCGGCACACAAAGCGTCCCCCGCCAGAAGGGCCAACCTGGGGGCCAAGAGGCCGTCTGGGGAGATGGCTGCAGCCCCCAAGGCAGGCAGCCCCTCCCCCCGGGGCCCCTTCCGGTGGGGCTGCACTTTCCCCACAAGCTCACCCCGAAATGATGGAGGAGGCGGCAGAGCCCAATGGGGCCTTGGTGGGTCAGGTGTTTCAAAACCCCATTGGGCAGATGGCTTTGTGTCACCCCCCCCCCAAACTGAAGGGGTCCAAGGAAGCCCAAAGGCCGGCTGGCCGGCCGGCAGGCAGGGAGGCTTCTTAAGCCCAGCACCAAGAGCAAGGCGTGTCTCTGGCTGTTCCTGGGCCACGACGACCTCCAGCCCCCCCCTTGCCCCTCCCAAGCTTTCCTGCTGGGCTCCCTCGCTGGGCCTTCTGGGCACCCAGCTGCTTCTCTCTGCCAGCTTCTGGGCACAAACACTCCTGTGAGCTCAGGGAGCCCCTGGGCCCTTTGTGGCCTGGAAAGACCAATGAGAGGCTGGGTCCTGCCCTCCCCCCCAAGAAGTCCAGACCACTCAGAGGCGTTCGCTCTGCCCCGCAGGAGCCCAGCTGCTTTCCCCCAGGCCCAGACTTCCTCGCCCTGCCCCACCTGGGTGTAACTCAGGCCCATATACCACGTGGCAAACTCGCCAACTGAAGGCCAGGATGGCAGCTCTTGGCTGCAGCCGGGCTTGACTGCTCAAGGCTCCTGAGCTTCAGAGGCAGGCAGGTAGGCAGCCCTCCAGGCCCCACCAGAGGAGCCACCCTGGAAAGGAAAGGAAGCAGCCTATCCAGGCAGACACACACACACACATGGCATCTCCCTCCCCACCCCAGGAAACAGGCAGAATGAAGGCTTGAAAATAGGATATACTGAAGAGACTGGTGCCGGGGACAGGGAGGGCTTCTCTCTTCCTTTAAGGAAACAGTGAGAGCCCCCCCCCCCCCCCCNAGCCCCCCCCCCCCCCAAGGGAACCTGGAGTAAAATTGCTAAAACCAGCTTAAGAAGAAGGACCAGAGCAGCCTAGCTCTGTATCTCCCAATGACATCCTGCCCACTTGAGGGTGTCTGCCGGGTTAGGAGAGCTGGGCCACCACTAAGGACCACTGGGGCTTGCAAAGGCTCCTTTCTCCAGAAAGGAGGAGAGGGAAGCATTTGAGGACCAGAAGGAGGCCTCCCTGCAGCCCTGGGGGACTCTGACCATCACCTGCTCAGGCACTGGATCCTTCCCTTCCCTGGGACTCGCACAGTGGGTTCTTGTCTGCTTGTGCAGTTTGCCCTTTCCACTCCGTCTTGTCTCCTGGCAACTGCCTGGATTCGCCCCTGCAGTATTCTCTCTCGGTAAGATTTTGGAAGGGCTCTGCCATTGCTTCCTTCCTGGGGCTGAGAGAGATTTGTGCCTCAGGTAGAGCTAGAACTCACTGTCTCCCGGTTTCTAGCCTGAGTTTCAAGACGGTCCCATCTTCCTGTTTTCCCCTGGCAAGAACTGGCTGTAATCCATGCTTCCCTGCAGAAGTCTCCCCTCACTGAGCTCCTGGCAGCCTGCGGGGGAATCCCACTGCTGGCACCCGGGTACAAGTGCCCGCAAACCACAATGGCCTTTCCTGAAGGCATCCCTTCCCTTCTGTTTGAGGCCCAGTGGCAGCCATCCTCGTGGGCTTCTTTATGGGTGACCAGAACCGTCCAGAAAGCAATGGACCTTTGGGATTAGGAGCAGAGCGAGAGGCCCAGCCAAGGCAGCCTGAGCAGATGGCCCTGCAGCAGCTGCCCGGGATGGAGATCAAAAAGCAGCTGTTGCCTTGAAGATCAGAACCCAAAGGCGGCTCCAGAGGCCTTTCAAGGGAAGAGAGGAACGCCGGCCTCCTCCGTCAATTCTTCTCTTTCACAGGAGGCTTCCACTGGCCCACCCCACACCTTCACCCCCATTGCCTGCTCGCCCTCGGGAGCTCTGCTTTACGGAAGAAGCTCCAGGAATTGGTGGTTCTAACCATGCTGTAGGGACTTGCCCAAAGCCCACCCTGTGCAAAGCAAGCAGGCCGCATGTCTTCCACCTTCCTTCCATTAGTTTTCCATCGCTGTGAGAAATCCTCCTGCTTCTTCAGCAAATGGAAAGCCGGGAGGCCCTTCCAAATCCAAATGAGAATCTGAAGGCACAACTGGTGGCATCTCCCTGGCAAGAGGCGAGAGCAAGGCTCCCAACCCCTCTGCAGATATGGCGCATCCCAACAGGTGCGCACCTAGCCTGCTCGCACCTTGCCAAGGTGACTCAGGTGCACAGGGAAAACAAAAGCAGCCAGCCTTCCAGCTTTGGGGAACCACCTTCTCCTCGGGGCCGGAAGGCAGCAATTTGCTGTCTTGAAAACAATCCCAGAAGGAAAGGTGTTGCCAGGCTCTCCTTCAGGAACTGCCAGGCGGCTAATTTTGGTTTTGCTTGGCTGGGGTTCCCTCCCACCCCCACACACAGAGTTTCTGCTGCTGGGCTGGGACACCGGGAGGGAAGGACGTCTTTATTCAGCCTCAGCCGGAGGCCACAACTCTCCAGGAGACCAGGACAAGGTCCGAGCAGACCCCTCCAGACCCAACGCTTCAAGGACAAGGAGCCATCCCAACAACCGCCAAGGCCCCTGTGCTGCCCGTTTCCCCAACCGCTGTTGCAGGAGAGTGGAGCGGTGGGGTAGGGAGCTGCCAGCAATGGGGAAAGTCAACAAAGGGCAAGGACAGCCCCAAGAGCTGAAGCAGCCTCCCCCAACACACAGCGGAGCCGGGAATTGGAGGGGGCGGGGAGCCCTGTATTTCCCAGAGGACCTGGGGGTCATGAGCAACCACAATCTCTCCTTATCTCACCCAAATATACGAGTTGCAAACATATGCTCTTTAAAAAACAATAAAAAATAGAGCAACTGCTTTTCCAGCACCCGAAATGGCCAAGAAAGGCAACCCCCGGCAGCCTCTCAATAGGAAGCAGGGTGTTTTGAGGCCTTCCTTTGAGGGACTTCCAGCCTTTTCCTTCTGCCCCTCCAGGGCACGGAGGGGTGTCGTGACCTCCACAGATCGCACTGAGATGAGATCATGCAGCCGGGCCAGGAATGGCAAAGGCCCTTCTGACCTCAACTTCCTCTCCAGCATCAACTGCTCTTCATTCTCTGGGTCCAGCTGGCTTCCTCACAGGAAGGCCGCAGCCAGGCCTCTCCAGCATCCTTTGCACCCCCGAGGGCTCCTTCAGGAAACCAGCGCTCTTTCCCACGCAAGCCTGCCACCCAAAGGCGCCCGGCTCGAGCAGGGGAACAGAACCAAAAGGCCCCACGAAAAGGCCTGGAACATCAAGGAACAGCCAGAAAAGCGGCGCAAAAGGCAGGCAACCTTTGCAAATTCCCCAGCCTCACTTGCCCCTTCTCCTCCATCACGACGGGGGGAGCAGGCCCGGGGCAGAGGGAAGCCCCCCCATGACCCCGCCCGAGCCCCCCCGAGGGGAGGATGCGGCCCCCGCCGCTGCCAGGTCCCTCTTGGACCTCCGCAAACAGCAGCCTCCATGGCGGGGCCTTTTCTCGCCTCCCGCCCCCGCACGGCGCGCTCTGCCCTTCCTCGGCCAGGCCTGGGGGGGGTGCCCACCCGCCTCCCCCGGGGAGCCCTGGAAGGGAAGGCCGCCGCCCCGGAGAGGCTCCCCACCCACCCATCAGCCCCGGGATGCCTCCTGGGCGCGGGACGCCCCTCCGCCCCGCCCCGCGGCCGCCGCTTCTCCGGCCTCCCTGGCGGGGCGTTCGTGTGGGGGGGCGGGCGGCGGGGCGCTCCCACTCCGAAGGGCCCACTGCCCGCGCCCCTCCCTCCACTTCCGGCACCCCCTCACCGGCTCTGACGGCCGCCAGCACCGCCCTGCGCAGCCCCGGCCGCCCCCCCCCGGCGCCGAAGACCGCCACCAGCGAGAAGCGCTCCTGGGGCGGCGCCGGCGTGGCGGGGGCAGCAGCCGCGAGGGGGGCCACGGAGAGGCTGCCCCGGACGCCGCCTCCGGCCACCACAGCCGCCGCCATCTTGGTTGGCGCCTCCGAGGCGTCCGTTAGCCCCGCCCACCCGGCGGGCCCCGCCAGCACTCGCCCAGGCCCCGCCCCCTGCGCTGCCGCCTGCCAATGAGCGAGCGAGAGCGGCGGCTGGGCGCGGCCACGGGGAGGGCGCCGTTGGGAGCGCCGGGTTGGGACGCGGAAGGGGAAAGGGCGCCTCTGAGCATGGGCAGAGGGCGTCGCTGATGCCGGCCACTCGATCGCCGCCCTGCGGAAAGCCGCCTCCTCCCTCTGAGCACGCACAGAGCGCGCGCCCGCCCCCGAGAACAACGACGGGATTTTCAAAGGAAAGTGCCCTTTGGACACGCCGCTCGCCGAAAGGCTGTTCCTGGCCACGTGCGGAGTGTCCTTCCCGAGCAAACTGAAGGCGGCTCAGTTGGGGAGGGAGAGCTTTTTCCTCCCGGACTTGTGGAAAGGACGGTGTGCAGAGCGCTTTTCGGGGGCGAAGGGACTCCCGCCCACCAGGAAGCAAAACCTCAAGCCAACGCCTGCAAGGGGGGAAGGAAGGGAGGCGGCGGCGCCACCACCACCACCACCTTGCCCCCCCCATCTGCCTGCAGGGGGGCTGCAGCCTTGATTTGCAGCCCTCCCTCCCGGGTGCTTGTGACTTCCATCCCAGCCCCAGGGCTATCAAGTCTCACTGAGGACTTACCACTTGCCAGCACCTGGAAGCCTCGCTGGGGAGGGCCTGTGCAACGGGGGAGCCTTCTGGGAAGGCCGCATGCAGATGGTCGCCTGGGACTGAGTCCTCCCAGCTGCAGACAGGGAAGGTGGCCTTTCTCCGAGGGTTGGGTGGGAGAGCTCAGCCTGGTCACTTCTGGGCTGAGGCTGCCCCCCCTCGTGAATGGACCCTTTTGCTCCTTAAAGCACTTGAACAAGTGCTGTGCCATGCAGCCTTATATGCAATGCTTTTAAATATTTAAAATATTGTAGGCATCTATCATTTAACAACGGCCAGCTTTGGCACATTCTGAAACTTTTCTGTTGATATTTTTAAAAGGCTGGTTTTGCATGAGGATGGTCCTGGAGCAGTGGGGGGGTGAAGGGGGAGGCAGAAAGTACTGGTGGGGGGATGTCCTTGGTGATCTCTGAGCATGAAGTTTTCATTACTCAAAGTGGGTAAACCTCAGTGTTGGTTAAGAATGGGGTTACGTAAACCAGCCCCCTCCTCCCTCCCAGCACTGATGACGTTACCTAGTTTGGGTCATGAAACGTCTTCAGGAAAACCACCATGCAGAAAGACCCCCACAGACCCCTCAGTTCAACCCTGAGCTACAGAGATTCTCCTCTATGGGAAGCGAGGTGTGTATGTGCAGATCTGCGTCTCCTACCTCCGGTGGCCCTTGTGCATTTTCACACGTCGTGTGCACTGCCTTCCTTTCACGTAAAGTTTCTGTCTTGGGGAGCCCCATGCGAGGCAGGACAGGAGCCTGGCAGCTCTTGCAGGCACAGGCTTAGCTTGGTTTTCCAAGGGCAACCAGCCTGAGGAGGCCTGGGATCCAAACTCCACTTCTGAGCAAAGGGGGGTTTTCCCTCCAGGGTTGGGAAAAGCACTTTAAGAGGCTGGCAGGGGAAATGGGCTTTCCAGACACTGCTGCCCCTGTTGCCTGGGTCCCTAGAGCATGCCTGCTTCTGACCTGGCCCACCTTGCAGGGCTGATGGGAGGGGCCCAGGCACCCAATCGGCCATGCTGCTGCCTTTTCACCCCCCCAGATCCCGCAGGGACCCCCGTCTGCTGAAGAATGGACTCTGCCTGTGGGACCTTGGTGTCCTCTCAGCTAGATGACTTTGTGGCTGTCAAGGCGGCCTTTGATGGATGCTACACTCAGGCTCAGGTAAGAGAGGGGCTCATGGCACAGGGTGGGAGAGGGCCCTTCTCCCCACCTACCTGCACCCTGCCCTGCCCAGCAGTGGATGCAGCCGGAGAGCCGCTGGGGATGGACAGAAATCTTGGCAGGGCTGTTGTGCCTGAGTCTCCAGGCTTGCTATGGTGGCCCTTCTGAATTGTCTCGAGGAGCCCCGATGGCCCCTGCCTTCCCTGCAGCCTTTCTTAGCCAGGATTCCCAGGCATTCCGTCCATACAGCCCAGGGTCCTGGCCGTTGGAGGGGAGACTGAAGTGGCACCTTGTGCACTGGATGCAGGGAAGGTAGACGGAGCTATGGGCTGCATTAATTGCAAGAGGGACCCTGGAGTCCTCATGGACCATCACATAAATGGGAGCCAGCCATGTGCTGCAGCCGCCAAAAAAGCCAACACAATCCTAGGCTGCCTTAACAAGTAGACAGAATCGGATCACCTGAAAGGTAATGCCACTTTATGAGGCCTTGCGAAGGCCACACCTGGAATACTCCATCCAGTTTTGGTCCCCACACCACAAAAAAGACCTTGAGACTCGAGAAAGAGTACAGAGAAGAGCAACCAGGAGGATGAGGGGACTGGAGGCTAAAACCTACGACGGACGGTTGCAGGAACTGGGCCTGGCTAGTCTAGGGAAGAGAAGGACCAGGGGAGACAGGAGAGCATCTTCCAATATTTGAGGAGGGGCTGCCAAAGAGAGGAGGAGGAGGGGGTCAAGCTCTTTTCTAAAGCACCTGAAGGCCAGACAAGGAACAATGGATGGGAACTAAGCAAGGAATAGAATAAAATAGAATTTATTGCCAAGTGTGGTTGGGGACACAAGGAATTTGTCTTGGTGCAAATGCTCTCAGTGTACGTAAAAGAAAAGATACATTTGTCAAGAGTTGAGAATCATAAGGAACAACACTTAATAATAGTCACCGGGTACAATAAGTGATCAAATCATACTAGGAAACAGTCAGTATAGATGTGGGAGAAGATGGATGATGAGTAATGAGAAGATTAACAGTAATAGTAGTGCAGCCTTTGTAAATAGTTGGGCAGTGTGGAGGGAATTATTTCTTTAGCAGAGTGATGGCGTTGGGGAAAAAAACTCCCCTTGTCTAGTTGTTCTGGTGTGCTGGGCTCTATAGCCTCGTTTTGAGGGAAGGAGTTGGAACAGTTGATGTCTGGGATGTGAGGGATGTGTCGATATTTTCACAGCCCTCTTTTTGACTCAGGGTGCAGGATGCAGGTCCTCCATGGAAAGTAGTTTAGTAGCAACTGTTTTTTCTTCTGCACTCCTAATTATCCCCTGAAGCCTGTGTCTGTCCTGTTGGGTTGCGGAGCCAGAGCAGATGGTTACAGAGGTGCAGGTGACGGACTCCGTCCTTCCTCTGTAGAACTGGATCAGCAGCTCCTTGGGCAGTTCGAGCTTCCTGCGTTGGCACAGAAAGAACCTTCTTTGGAGAGATCCAACCTACCACGTTTCCCCAAAATAAGACCACCCTGACTTTTAGCTGTATAGCCATGGCTCCCCAAAGCCGGCACTGTGACCCCAAAGGCAGGGGGGCTGGGAGGGGCTCGCAGGCTGGACTGGAGGGACCGCTGGCTCTTCCTCCCCCACAAGGGGGAGGAAGCTATCAGATCACCAGGCAGATCGAAGGCATCAGGCCAGGTGGACGAGGAGCTGAGGCGCACAGAGGCCCGTCTAGACAGGCAGCAGGCTTTTCTTGGGGGGGGTCTGCATGGGCCCTGTGGCTCCCGACCTTCGGGCCCATGCCCTGCTCCAGTGCATCAGCCGCTTCTTGAAATGGCAACATGTGGGGTGGGGGCCTCCCTGGGGCCTTTGTGCTCCTGGTGGTGCTGTGGAGCTTCCAGGCAGAGTCACAGCACTTCTAAAAACGGGGTGGCCTGTCGTTCCCTCCAGGCACAAACCAAAGCAGGAAGACCCTCCTCTGCCCAGCTGTCCCCCTCTTGGGGAGAGAGGAGCGGAAGGGCTGCTGATGAGGCCAGCCCCCCCCACCCCCATGCGTGCCAGAGGCTGCCTGCTGCAGCCAGGGAGGAGTTGGCCACCCGGCCTGGTCTCTTGAGTGGAAAGGGGCAAGAGCCCCCACCCACCCCCAATGCCAGGGGGCTTCCTGTCCAGCTGCCTTTGTGCCCAAAGCTGCTGCAAGCCAGAGGGGCCGGTGAGGTCACAAAGGGGGGCTGTTGATGTGGGAGAAGCCCACCCTGGCCCTGGCAACTGGAGGAGACCCAAACCCCTGCCCGCCTCCTGCCGGGCAGGTGCCAATTGTCATGGCTTCCCTCGCACTCCTGGTGCTCCTGATGGCCCCTGCTGGGATAGGGTGGGAGCCACAGACTGCGGTGGTGCTACCCGGGGGTAGGTGTGAGACAGGCGAGAGGGGGGACCGCTTCCCATGGCTGCCCCACAAGGAAGCCCCAAATTCACCCCCACCACGGGAAAGGAGGTGCTGGCTCAGGGGGCCTCCAGGGAGGGCCAGTGGCACAAACTGGGCAGCTCCCAAGAGGTCGTCCCTCCACTGGGGCTTCTCTGTCCTGGGGCCCATGGAGCAAGCGCTGTAGGTCCTCGCTGCCCCCAGCTTCCGTGCTCCGTTCAACCAGGGACCCTTTTGGGCTTTGAGCAAGGAAGGTTGGGGGCCTGGGGGAGCCCCCGCAGGAGCGCTTCTCAATGCAGCTGCCCAGGGAAGGGGGGGGCTTTGGGCTCCCACAGCCCTCCTGGGCCAACAGCCAGCCAAACTGGGTTGGGGATCCCCAGGGGCCCATTCTGAGCTTGGCCTCTGCAGGGAGAAGGCCCCAGGGCCCCCCGAAGTGAGAGCTTCCTGAAGCTACTGCAGGATAAGCGGGGGTGCCCAGGGGGTCTGCTGTGGATGCCCCATGGCTGCCCTCTCCCACCCCAGTCCTGGATCCCCCCAGCCCCAGCCGGTGCTCAGCGGTGCAGCTGGCAGAGCGACTGCCCTGCAGCTCCCCTCGGGTCAGCCACGGCCAGTGCTCCCACTTGGGCTGCTGCTTCAACCCCCAGGACAGGGTGACCCCCTGCTACTACGGCAAGACAGGTGAGACCAGACCCCAAGACAGGTGAGACCAGACGGACTCCTGGGGGACCCTGGGACAGTCCCCCCCAGAGGGGTAGCAGCTGCAGCAGACCCACAGAGGCAGCCAGTCCCCTCCTTCCGGTGCCCCCAAGTCCCTTCGGGGGGCACTTGGGGCAAGTCACAGCCTTCTGCTCAGCCGTTTCTGCTGGTTCTTCCATCTGGTGCCTTTGGACCCACCCGGTGGGCTGGGCTGCCCCAGATGGCTGAACAAGACAAGGCGACTCTGCCTGGGGCTTGGCAGCCCCAGTTTTCTGGGGTTACAGGGGTCCTAAGTCATTCTGTGGGCCCCCACAGGGCGGCTGGCAAACAGCGCAGAGATGAAGGGGCCATCCCTGTGAAGGGAGAGGGAGGGCCAGGGAGCCTCTTTCCCCCTTCCCTCCACATGGGGGGTGGGGGTGCTGCTATCCTCCTGGGAGGTCATCTTCTGCCCCTCCCCCACAATGCCCGGGACATGGGGAACGGTTCTGTGAACTTAGAAGCCAAGAGACCAAAAGGGATGGGGGGGAGGGGGTATCAGGACCATGAAGGGAACTGAAGAAAGGGACCTTCCAGCTGGCTGGCTGGGCTGGACAATAGTGATGGTCAGTTGGCTCGTTGTCCTCCTGTCTCTCGGAGGAGGCTCACCTGAGGAAGGAGACCTTGGAGCCAGATCTCTGTCCCTCCCAAGGCCTTTCTGGGCCAGGGGTGGGAGGAAAGGGGCACCTGATCTTTGACCCGACAGACCCCCCACCCCCCACTCTCCCTTCCGGCACAGTGACAGCTCGCTGCGCCCCAGACGGCTCCTTCTCCCTGGCCGTCTCCAGAGATGCTGCTGTGCCGCCCCTCAGCTTGGATTCCCTGCACCTGCTGAGCCGCCGGGGCGGGGCCTGTGTCCCCCTCTCCAGGAACGAAGCCTTTGTGGTGTTCCACTTCCCACTGTCTGCCTGTGGGACCATCTTCAAGGTCAGCGGGGAGGCTGTGGCCCAGCAACTGCCCTGTGAGGGGGGACAGGGAGAGGCTGGCTGGCGGAGGCCCCCAAGTCTCTCCCGGGGCCTTGCAGCTTCTCGTGGGGGGCGNGGAGGCCCCCAAGTCTCTCCCGGGGCCTTGCAGCTTCTCGTGGGGGGCGGGGGGGCTGGGCTGCAGCTTCTCTTGGAGCAGAGAGAATTGCTGGAATTTAAAACGCTTAGACTGGCTCCTGGTTGGCCAGGCAGCCGGCCAAGAGGGTCTCTGGAGCCCCCTCCCCCAAGAAAGGCTCTGCTGGAAAGGGAGGCTGAAGAGGGATCCCCTCAGCCAGCTCTTTCTGTGCCAGGAAGCCGGAAGCCACCGGATCTACGAGAACCAGCTCTCGGCAGAAGGAGGGACCCTCCAGGCGTCTTCAGGCTCCGTCAGCCAGGCCAGTGGCTTCTTCAGGTGACCGCTGGGGGTCCCTGGGCAGCAGGAGGTTAGGGGTGGGAGGGGCAGAGCCAGGGCCCCAGGCCTGGGATGAGATGGGGAAGGTCCCCACAAGAGGGGGGACAAGCCCCTGCCTGTGCCCCCTCCAGCCCTTGGGGCCCTTGGACTGCACGGGCTCTCGGGCCCCCTCCCAGGAGGGCAGGGTGGGGCTCCAGCCAGCGGGCTTGGCAGCTCTGGGCCTCCTGCAGCTTCTGCTGTCTGCGTCCTCCTGGGCCCCTTCTTGCCTTGAGCAGGGGTGGGCCTTGAGGACCTCAAGGGTGCCTTCTGCCTCCCTGACTTCACTGCCACCCTCAAGGGGACCCAGCTGCAGGACTGGCCGGAGGAGCTGAGAAAAGCCCCCCCCCTTTCAGGCTGACCATCCGCTGCAGCTACTCGGCCGAGGAGCCCCTCCCGGTGAGCGTCCTGCTGGCCGTCCCTCTTCCCCCAGCCCCCGTTGCCCAGCAGGGGCTCCTCACCCTGGACATGCGGATGGCTGGAGGTAGGTGCCCTTGGGGTCAGCAGGAGGACCTGCCTGCTGCTGCTGCTGCTGCCGCCACCACCCTCTGGGGCAGCCCCACCTCAGGGGCCTCCTTCTCCGCAGACGAGAGCTACTCCTCCTTCTATGGGCCTCTGGACTACCCGGTGGTGAAGCTTCTGCATGAGCCTGTTCCCCTGGAAGTCTACCTCCTCGGGAGGAGGGACCAGGCGCTCCATCTGCTCCTCCACAAGTGCTGGGCCACCCCAAGCGCCGACCCTCTCCGGGCACCTCAGTGGCCCCTCCTGCAGGACGGGTCTGTGACTTGGGTCTGCAGGGGGGGGGCAGGCCCCAGGGGGACACACATGCCTTGACCAAGACTGGTCAAGCCTCCGCAGTCTCTGGCCAGAGCTTGACCAGGGGGAATTGTGCAGACCGGCTCCCTTGATCCTGTGGGGGGGTGTCCCATGATCAAAGCGGTTTTCCCAGCAGGGTGCAGGTCCCAGTTTCCCTGGTCCAGAAGATCAGCCGCCCACAGAGCCAGGATGGGCTGGTTGGCCACAGCCCTCCCCTCCCCCCTGGTCCCTCCACCCACTTTCCCTCTGCAGCTGACGCTACTTGAAGCGAAGCGTGGTTCTCGCCCGGAGGCCGGTTGCGCATGAGCCGCCGGTGATTCAGGGCTGCTGCCCCCTCTGTCCTCCAGGTGCCCCTACGAAGGAGACAGCTACCAGGCCCAGCTGGTGCCCCTCCAGTGGGATTCAGGGCTGCCCTTCCCCTCCCACCACCGGCGCTTTGTGGTCAGGACCTTCTCCCTTGTGGACACAGACGCTCAGCAGATGCTCAGCGGCCCGGTAGGGTCGGGGAGGGGGGGACTGTCCAGAGCAGGGGAGGGCTGCCCATGAGGACCCTGATTCCTTTGCTTGTGGGAAGCCAGAGCACAGCAGGACGAGCTCTCTTCCTGCCCTGAGTTCGGATTCTGAGCAGCCCATCCTGGATGCCGTGTTGCTGAGCCAAGGGCAGAGGTTTTCTGTGCGTTCTGTCTCTCTCCCAGAACCATAAGCCCCTCTGCCTGAAAGGAGGGAGGTTGGACTTTGGGGGGCCATTTCCCCCCAGCAGTTGACCTGGGGGCTGTGCGTGGGGTGAGGTCCTCCCACACTCCCGACCTCTGCGCACTTTCCCCCAGGTTTACTTCCACTGCAGCGCCTCCGCCTGCCTGCCCTCCACCCAGGAGCCCTGCGGCACCCGCTGTGAGGCCAGCCTGCAGGGCAGACGTGAGTTGGTCTGCTGCAGAGGGTCCCTCTCAGGTGGGGGGAGGCTATGGGGATCACACTGTGGTGCTCACACCCACCCACGCACACACACACACACCCTTCCTCTCCGCTCCAGGCCAGAGAGATGCCCTGGGAGGGGCTCGGTTGGAGGCAGGGCAGGTGCTGCTGATGGCTTCTGCTGGGCCTGTGGACTTCTTCAGCCAGCCTGTGCAGGCCTCCAGTCCCGAAGGTATTAAAGGGGGAGGCCTTGCGGGGGCGGGTCACCTTCCCCCCAGCAGCCCCTTTGGAGGGGAAAACAACGTGGCGGGAAATCCGCATGTTTGGCTGGGTCGCCTGGTCTCGTCTCCTGGGCGTCTCTGTCATGCACGCATCCCCACACAGGGCACGGGGGGGGGGGGGGTGNGGGGGGGGGGGGGGCGATGCCTTCCCACCTCGACCATGGGGGCTGCTGGCCCCGAGTTTTGTCTGCAGCTGCTTTTGGAGGACTGGCTGCAGCTGGCGCCCAGGAGGTGAAGCTGCCCAGAGTGAAGACACCCCCCCATTGCACCTGGGGCCGGCCAAGACCCCCTGCCCAGCCCTCTCTTTCCCCCCGTAGGGTCCAGTGTCCCTGCCTTGGAGGGCTTCCTGCGATGGGAGGACAGGCTGTGTCTGGCGGTAGGGCTGGCTGCGGCACTGGGCCTCGGATCGCTCCTGCTGCTGCTGCTGCTGCTCCGAAGGCGGAGGGGGGACAGGCAGCCACAGCCAGGACCCTCCCGTGCCTGAGAGGGAAAATAAACTGGCTCCTATCAACCCCACGGCCTGCTGGCTGGAGTTGTGGTGTGGCCAGTCTCGAGGCTCTCAGTCTGGAGGAGGGGCTGGGGACAGCAGGGGCCGTGCCCCCCGCTTGGGTGCACCTGCAACAGAGCCTTTGCGTGGAAAGCCTGGTGGTTCCTCCCCAGGAAGCTTCACTCCTTCCCCTGCCCCAGAAGGTGCCCCTGAAGGGGGGTCTGCCATCGCTGGCCCTCTGCCCAGGCAAGGCCTACCTCCTCACAAAAGCAAAGCTGGGTGGGGCAGAAAGCGGCTCCCTCCGCCTGCAAAGGTGGCGATGGAGGGATGGTGGGTGGGGGGGTGGGGAGAGCCAGAGGTGGGAAGAGCAAGCACAGTTGCATGTGTGAGCTCGTGGTTTCAGAACAGAGAGCTCCCTGGCACACCAGGCAAGGGCAGAGGAGCTGCGCAGGACAGCCTGATACCTGAACCAGCCCTCCATCACCCTCTGGGCCTGTGGAGCTTCTCTTTGGCTGCCTGCTGCATTTCACTCCCTGTGGCCTCCTTTCCTCTCCCAACTCCTGCAAATGGCCCCTTTGGGGCTGCAAGAGGCGTAGAGCAGGAGTCGTCAACCTTTTGGACCTCGGGGACCACCAAACTCATAATTTTAAATCCTGCAGACCAGAAACCCTGGGAAAACCTCCCAAAAAGCACCCTGGGGCTTTGCTGGGCTCTGAGGTGGAAGGGGCTGGGACCCCCCCCCCCCGGNNNCCCCCCCCCCCCGGATGGGAGCGGAGGGCAGGGCAGCTGAAGGCAAAAGGAATTCTTGGAGGGGCTGGTTGTGTTTGGGCAGCAGGGAGGGAAGGGGCCGGTTCTCCAGGAAGTGGAGTGTTGTTCCAAACTTGTCCCAGGACCCGGGCGAGCAGGGAAATCTTTGATTGAAAGGCGCCAGGAGGAACGGGCTGCCGGCTTCCTCGGGCTGCTGCAGGCTCCGTCACGGGCACGAACGAGCTGGCCGCCCGCGGGTTGGAGGGGCTGTGGGGACCCAGCTGAGGCGACCAGGGAAGCGGCGGGTCCGCGCAGCGGCGGCCAGAAGCCAAAGGCGGGTGAGCCGGCTGTGCGGGAGGGGCGGGGGCGCCCCGGGCGCTGTCCGTGGTGCTGAAGGCCCCTCCAGGCCCGCCCGAGAGGGGCGGCGCTCCCTCCCCCCCCCGCGGCCCGGCCCGGCTCCCGCCCGCCTGGAAGAGGAAGGGGGCGCCGGGGGGGGGGGGANGGGGGGGGGGGAGAGGCGAGAAGGAGCCGCTCCGCGCGCGCACGCGCTCTGGGCTTCGGCCAGGCGGGCCAAGGCGAGCAAGCGAGTCGCGGCGGGAAGGAGGCGCCCTCGGACCGTCCCGTGGGCGTCTGGGAAGCGTAGTTTGCCTCCTTCCGTCCCTCGCGCCTCGGGAAACGAAGCACCCGCCGCCCAGAATGACAAAGGAGCGGGCAGAAGGGCTACAGCTGGTCTCTTCCAGACCCCTCAAACGCCGGACGTGACCCGGGTCGACTCCTTCCCTGAGAACGACGCTCGAGAGCCCTGCGCGCCGGACCCAAAGGGAGGGTTTCCCCGAAAACCATCCCTCTGCTGAACAAATCATTCCCTCAACACTGTTCAACCATTGACGAAATCGGCACTACTATTGCTGTCAATCTTCCCATCGCTCCTTGTCACCCCTCCCCTCCCACTTGGGACTGTATGACTGTAACTGTCCTTACAATTTATATTGACTGTTTCCTGATACGATTTGACCGTACCCTATGGCTATTATTAAGTCTTGCTCCTTATGATTCTTGGCTCTTGATGAACGTATCTTTTCTTTTACATACACTGGGAGCATTTGCATCAAGACAAATTCCTTGTGTGTCCAACCACACTTGGCCAATAAAGAATTCTATTATATTGGCACTGCTGCCCAGAGTCAGGGAGTGGGGTTATAGCAATTGGAAAACTGGAACAGAGCTGGGCATTGCACAGCCACCGAGAACCTCCTCAAACTCTCAAGTTGGCAGGCTTCGCTCCCCTCGCTGGGGAAGCTTTGCTGCTGGGCTGGGGGGGGTCATGGCAGCCGTCCCTTTGGCTCCCCCTTCTCCCCTTGTGGCAGCCACCTGGGCGGGAGCGAAAATTGCCTGCCTGCCTGGAGGGGATGCCTGGAGGCTGCAGGTTGGAGTCAGTCACTGTGACCAAAGTGGGGCGTTGAAAGAGGGGCTCCAGCAACGAGGAACGAAGCCCACCCTCAGGCCCTGCAAAAGATTGCCACAGATTGCCCACTTGACTTAGCTTCACTTCCTCCTGAGGAATTCTCTTCAAATGAGGCACGTTTTAGGTTTTTTAGATTAGATTTACAATTTAGATTTAGTTTATAATGTGTTCGTGATCATGATTTTAGACAGCTTTATTGCCCAGAGTCACCTGCTTGTGAGATGAGCAGCTATAAATTAGATAAGTGCCCCCGATTGTCTCCAATGGGGCTGGGGGGCTTTGGGGCATGGTGCCTATCTCCCCCGGGGCAATGCTGCAGGCAACAGCCAAGACGACCTTCTGGACTGGCCCCGTGGCACCCTCGTTCTCCACTGGGAGGGCTCTCATGCCAGCAGAGACTGGGGGGTTTCAGGCCACGGGCAAGGCTACTTGTGAATCAGAGCTGGAGACAAAAGGGGCCCCTTCCTGGGATGTTCCTGTCTGAATGGAGGGCCACACAGAGGAAGGGCCCCATTCCCTGGCCTGCAGGAGCTCTGAGGGGCCCCAGGGCCAGTTCAGAAGAAGGGGGCATGCCGGGTGCCCCCACCTCCTTCCACGCCCTGGGCTCCTCTTCAGCCATGGAGGTGAAGAGCCAGGAAACCTGGATGGCCCAGCTGGCTGGATGCTACGGCTACTCTCCTCATTTTAGTAGAGTTCAAAGTCTTCACACAGGACCAGAGATAAAGATAAACTGCTTCTTCTACATTAAAAAAAATGACACCCGTGCATATTAAGACATTTCAGCAGAAAACTCCTTGATGAACCCCGGAGGATGCTCTGTCTTCGGGGATCTGGAGAGGGATAGTTTGAGCCAGGAAGACCCCCCCACACACACATTCCTCCACAGCCAGCCCTTTCAGGAGCTGCTACTAGGGGTGGCCCAAAGAGCAAGGGAGAGCAAGAGGAGGAACTGTAGCTTTTTCTTTGGTCATATCACACTACTAACTAGAGCATACAAAACATTTGCTAGACCAATACTTAAATACAGTTCATCAGTCTGGAACCCACATTACGTATCTGACATTAGCACAGTTGAGAAAGTCCAGAAATATTTCACAAGAAGAGTTTTCCACTCCTCTACTCCTTGCAGAAAACCTTATGCCACCAGACTTGATATTCTAGACCTAGAAAACCTTGAATTACGCCGTTTTCAGTCTGATCTAAGTATAGTATATAAAATTATATATTGCACTATCCTACCTGTCAATGAATACTTCAGCTTCAGCCATAACAATACCAGAGCACACAATAGATACAAACTCAAAGTTAATTGCACCAAACTTGATTGCAGGAAATGCGACTTCAGCAACAGAGGGGTCAGTGTCTGGAATATTCTACCTGACTCTGTGGTTTCTTCCCCAAACTCCAAAAACTTTAATCTTAGACTATCTACTGTTGACCTCACCCCTTTCCTAAGAGGTCTGTCGGGGGCATGCATAAACTCACCAAAGTGTCTCTGTCCTATTGTTTCTTTTTATTTTATCCATTTCATGTATGTATAATAACAATGTTTATACTTATACCTATTATAAGCAATTGACAAATCAAAGAAATAAAATAAACTGCCCCTGGTGGCTCACCATGCCAGCCCTCAGCCAGAGATCCAGTGGAGGGGCTATTTTCTCCCCCCCCATCTTGCTCCCCAGAGGAGGGGGCTGCAGGCAGAGTCAGGAGAGCCAGTGGGTTTGTTCAGCTCAGGAGGACCCCTCTCCCCCAAACGCTTCAGGCAGTGGGGGAGAGATCCTGCCGTTGCTCCTTTTCAGTTTCTCCAAGGGCAGCTGGACAGCTGGAACTGGGCATGGCCCCCCTGGGGGGAGACCAGAGGGGTCACAACACAGGGAGGGGGTGGGGGAGCGATCTGGCAGTGGGGGGGGGAACGAACCCAGTTTTCCTAGGAGTAAGGCAAATATCCAGGAGGGTTGTGTCATTTTGTTTCCCAACAGAATGCTAGACTCCCAGTTGTGCTCTTTGGTGGTCGAGCTGTGTGGGTCTCAGCTCCAAGTGCCAGGGGGGAATTGGGGGGCATCAGCTGGGCTTGTGGGAAGCACAAGAGCATCATGTGACACAGAGTTTCCTTTGGCATTTCACAGAAGTCTTCCTGGGAAATCCCCCCCCCACTCTGGTGCAGGCTGGATATGGGCTGCAGGTGGCAGCATCCAGCTGCTCTTTGCCTGGTTCTCCAGCTGTGAGCATAAACAACCTTTCAGAATCTGGCTGGCCTGCTTCCTCCCTTGCCGGCTCTGGTGCCTCCAACACACACACACACACACACAAGGGCCCCAGGTCAACAGTGCAGCAGTCTCAGAAGAGAGGTGCCAAGGAGCGACCAGAAGACAAAAGCAACAGTCTCTCTCCACCCCATCTCAGCTGATAGGAAGGGGGAGCAGAACAAGGGGCTCCCCAAGACTCAGCGCAAGGCCTCAGTGGGCACTGCCACCCGGTTGACCCTGTCTGTGCAAAAGCAAAGGGGGGACACTGAAATGCCAGGGTTGTGGCTCACTGACCACCCAGGACAGTGATGGGGGCAAGCCACCCCCCTTGGGTTCCTCTCCCTCCCCCTTCCTCTCTCTCCCTCACTCTGGGGCGCCAATAAAAGGGTGCCAAGGCCTGTGCCAACCGGGGCAGAGGTTTTGGCAGCAGGGAGGAGCTGTTCTTGCCCACTACCCAGATGCTGGGAAAGTCATAAGAGGCACAACAAGGGCAGGGACCATCCAGGGCTGTTTCTGGTGACCTTGTGTCCTTTTCTCAACCCTCCCCTGAAAAGCACACGGGGGGGGGTTCCGGGCCTGGCCCTCAAATTCCAGCTGGGCGACTTCCTCCACGCCCACAAAAACCAGTTCCCCGGGCCCTTCCTCGGTGAGGGGCGGGGGCGGGGGCGGGGGTCTCCTGCCACTCTGCTTGCAGCAGCGGCCTCTCCGCGCCTAGTTTCCGAGCCCAAGCTGCGGGCGACCCTCCGGCTGCCAACGCTCGCGTGGGTCTCACGGTCTCCCCTCCGGAGCCCCCCGGGAAAAGGCCGGGCCGCCGATGCGCAGCGCTCCAGGCCCGGGGACTCGGTGGGTGTCCTGGCATGCGACGCGCGAGCCGGAGTCTCCCAGCGTGGCTCAGCCGGGACGTCGAGGCCCGCCGGCGATGCGCCTCGGGAGTCTCCCTTCCTGTCGGGCGGCGTGAGTCACGAGAGCCGAGAAAGCGGGGATGCGACGCGCGTCGTGTGACCGGCCGCCCTGCAACGGGGTCGCCCGGAGGCTGGTTCGGCGAGCCAGGGGGAGGGCGGGGCCGGGGCAAAAGGCCGAGGAAAGTCGCCTTGGCCCCGCTTGCCCGAGTCTGCACGGGCATCTCCCGCCACCGCCCCGCGCAGGCTTTCCCTCCTGCCCAGAACGGGAGCCCCGCCGGGCCTTCCTCCCCCTGGCTGANCTCCCGCCACCGCCCCGCGCAGGCTTTCCCTCCTGCCCAGAACGGGAGCCCCGCCGGGCCTTCCTCCCCCTGGCTGACTCGCCGCCTGGAGACTCGATCGCCCGGGCGGGAAGGAGGCTGAGCTGCGCTCCTGCCTCGCCCTCGCTTCCCAGGAACTCCGCGGGGTCGACAGAAACCGCCCCCCCCGCGCTCCCCGGACAGGAAATGCCGAAGACTCCGCCGAAACTCCGCCGCTTCTCTTCCCCAAAGGCAAACGCTCGCCTTTCCCCGTGGGACTCCTTTGCCGACCAATGGCAAAGGGCCTGGTTTGCCAGCGGGCCAATCGCCGGTGGGAACGGACGGAATGAGCCCGCCCCTCGGGTCGGGGATATAAGGGCGCTGTCAAGCGCGGGCCGCCGCAGAGTTTCGGTCGCCGCCGCCGCCGCCGCCGCCTCCGGACGCGCTTGGTCTCCTTGCCCGCCTGTGGATTATTTGCCGGGTTCCGCTTCGCTCCGTCGGCCTGTTTTGCGGGAAGGCCGGGGCCGGACCGCGCGTGGGTCGGAGCCCGCCCTCGCCATGACGCTGGAGGAGCTGCTGCCTGCTGACAACGCCGCCGAAAGGTGAGTCCGGCCACGGGCGCCGGGGACGAGGAGGGGCGGCGAGGACTGCCGCGCCGGCCCTGATCCCCGCCTGGGCTTGCTTTCCAGGATGAGGTCAGTCGGCGAGGCGCTGGAGCGGCTCTTGGTGGCGGCGCAGCGGCAGGGCTGCCTGACGGTGGGCGTGTACGAGGCCGCCAAGCTCATGAACGCGTGAGTGCCCCTCCGTCCCCCGAGAGCGCAGGGAGGGAGGGGGTGGCCGAGCCCCGGGGCAGCCGCCCACAGCTGTCCGCCGCCGGGAGAGTGGGCTGTCCGGGCCGCTGACCCCGCCCGCCCTTCCCCGCAGCGACCCGGACAGCGTGGTGCTTTGCCTGCTGGCGGCGGACGAGGCGGATATCGCGCTGCAGATCCACTTCACGCTCATCCAGGCCTTCTGCTGCGCCAACGACATCCACATCCTGCGCGCCTCCGGCCTGGAGCGCCTGGCGGCCGTGCTGGGCGAGAGCCCCCCCGACGGCGGCGAAGGCGGCGCGGAACCGCGGGACCTGCACTGCCTGCTGGTGACGGTGAGCCGGGCGGCCGAGGGAAGAGGAGGAGGAGGCGCGGGGATGGGGGTGACTCTCCGGGGCTGCTCTCCCTGGCCTGGAACTGAGGGGCGGCTTTGCCTTCCCCCCCCAGACCCCGCACACGGACTCGTGGGGCAGCCAGGGCTTGGCGGAGGTAGCCACGTTCTGCCAGGAGAGCCGCGGCAACGACCAGTGGGTGCCCTACGTGGCTCTGCAGGCGCGCTGAGGCCCCGGCCGGTCTCTGGTTTGGAGCGTCGCGTGTGCAACGGTTGAGTCCGAAGGAAAGAATGTTGCTTCTGTCCCAGTTGCGACCCCAGTCACGCGAGAGAGAGCGCGCGGAGCGGACCCAGCAGAAGGTCTGACTTGGTCCGGAGGAGGAGGGCTGCGCGGCTGCTGCTCCATCAGCTGACTTGCTCTGGCGGAGGCGGCCGGAGGGCGGCTGTGGGGACGTGTGGGCGCCAGGCTGCTTGTGGGCGGAGGCGCTGTTCGTGACTGCCGTGCCAAGGGGGCTGCCTGCCCAGGAGAGACGCCGCGATCAGCTGGAAAGCCAAGCCGCCGGGAAGGAGATTCGGCTTTGGGGAGGGAGCCTGCGCGCTCCTCTCCCAGGACTCTCCCCGAGTTGGAACAGCGAAGCAGCCCAAAACCCTCCCAACTGCAAGCTCTGGCGGAGAGGAGGGCCCTCAGCTGCAAAGGATTTTTCTACTTAAATAAAAACCCTCAGTATCAGGAAGGTTTTTTTTATCTTGGAAGATTTGCACTTTTGTTTTCGACTTTTCTCTGAAGATAAAAGGAGATGCAGGAGTCAAATGCAAATTTATTCTGGATTAAAAGGATAATAAACACATGTTAACAGTTATGTTCTGAAAGTAACACATGTGCAAATCTTTCCCAGCCTGGTCTTGCCTTCAAGAGCCTCTCTGTTCCCTGCAGGGGCAAGGTGCACTTTTTGTGCAGGACCGGGGCCAGCTGTTGTGCCAATTCTTGCAGCTGGAGTTTCCCTGTTCTACTTGGGTGCGCCTAATTCTGCTCCCCTTGAAGCATCTTGGCACAAAGGAGGCACCAAACACCTGGCGGGGGTATCGAGAGCCTCATTCACCAGTGAGTGTGTGAACACATGTTGCACAGCTGGAGCAGGTTCCAGATTGCAACAGATACCTGGCCCTTTCACCTGATGTTTAAAAAAAACTTCCAAAATGTTCCTAGACTTGTTCCTTCACTTGGGTCCAAGGCAGAGGAGCCAATGGCAAGTCCAGCCAAGCGCAGCAGTGCCAGGCGGCTGCCTTTGCCACAGAGCAAAGTTGGCATGGTCCCCACCAGCCTTTCCCTGCCAAGCCCCAAAGACCTGAGGACGGCCTCCCCTGGGGGACACTGCTGCCACGGCCTTCTGTGAGGTTTGGGGGGGCAGCTTTCTTCCCACGCCTCCCCCTCCCCTCCAGCCTGCCCTGCCCTGTGCTAATTGGCAGCTCCCATTTCCTGGAACAGCCAGGGGGGCCTCTTGAGCTCGCAGTTTCCCTGCTGGGATTCTTGGGCTTGCTCAGGAATGTGATCCCGCCACAAAGCTCTTTCTTAACTGCAGATTCCCAGAAAACCGGCTGTGTGCTGGGCAGATTGCCAGATGCAGAGCCCGGCCTCTCCCGAAAGATCCCCCAGAGGCAAAGGGTTTACCCAAGGGGGGGGAGAGTGTTCAGTGGGGACACGTGGCGCATGGGCTCCTCAGAGTCAGAGCTCCCCCCTCCAGATTTTCAGGGGGCAAAAGGCTCAGGGACCCAGAAATGGTGGGCCAGGCACCCTCTTGATTTCCAGGCTGCCCCTTCTCCAGCTGAGCTCTCCATAGGTGGGACTTCCACCAAGCAGCAGCCTTTAGTGCATGAGAGGGAGTTTCTTCAATACCTTGGCCCCCTGCCCTCCTTTGTGGCCAACTCCCCCCCCAGCAGTGGTCTGGGGGAGGGCCTGCTTGCAAGCAGAGGACGCCTCACTGAAAAGCCTCATCAGATGTGGGGCACAGCAGGGGAGAGGGGAAGGCTGGGGGTCCCTTTTGAGGGGGAGGGGCTTCCAAGGGAACTCCATGCCCTGGTTTGGCCACCCTTGGAATACAGCATCCAGTATAAAAAATATGCGCAGGCTCTGGAAAGAGTGCAGAGAAGGGCAACTGAGAGGATTACAGGGCTGGAGGCCCTGGGTTGCTGGGACTGGGACTGGCTGGTTGAATGAAGAGAAGGACCAGGGGAGACGGGATGGCAGCATTTGAGGAGCTGCCACAAAAAAGGGAGGCTCACCTTCTAAGTCCCAGAAAGCAGGACAAGCAGCGATGGATGGAAACTAATCAAGGAGAGAAGCAACCTGGAACTCAGGAGGAATTTCCTGACCACGAGAACCATGAACACATGGGACAGAAGTTGCCACCAGAAGTGGTGGCTGCTCCATCCCTGGAGGCTTTCAAGAAGAGACTGGACAGCCACCTCTTTGAAATGGCCTAGGGTCTCCTGCCTGAGGAGGGGGCTGGACTAGAAGACCTCCAACTCGATTATTCTGGTATTCCATCACCCCAGAGAGCGAGGTTCAGTGGCCCTTCCCCTTCCACACCCAGCTCTGCCTCTGAGGACTTCCGGCCCTTCCCTGGAAAGGCTCCGCATCCTCACGCCCACCCTAGCTGGCCTGATCGCTGGTTGCTGGCCTGTTCCCTGAACAGAGACCCTCCTCAGGCCATCTGCAACCCTCACGCTCCTCCAGGTGTGGGGAATAGTCCCCTCTCCCTCAGAGAGTTGAGGGGAGAGGAGGCTAGGAGGAGCCAAGTGCAAAAGGCAAAATGGAGCCGAGGAAGCCACACTGGTCTGGCAGAGGCTGCAGCCTACCCAAAGCCCCTTCAACTGGAGGGTAAAATGGTACCTCCACAACCAGGTCCAGTCTATCCTGATTTGCACTTGCTGGAAGCCAAGCCCCAGGAGATCACCATTCTGCTCCAGAATCCAGTCGGGATTCTCCCCCAGATGCTGCTTTGCTTGGCCAATGGTTTCACTTTTCTCTGTTGTTGGGGGAGGAAAGGGGTCTTTTAAAAAAGGCTTTTCACCTAAACGGAGCAACTTGGAGCAGTGGGATCTTTTTTTAAAAAATCCTTTTTCTTTAATCCTGTCTCAACCAGAGGATTTGATACCAGGAGCAGCTCCTCTTTTGCAAAGCAGGCCATGGGCTGTTTCCCCCCCCACACAAACACACACACACACTCCACTCCATGCTCTCGAGGGCCCTGCCAAGTCTTCCCCTCCCAGCCCCCCCCCTCCAGGATTGCAGCTTTGGGACCTGGCTGTGTCCCTTGAATTTCCTGCTCCCTTCCTGCCCCTGGCTCCTCCCTGAGCCTCAGCCCTCCTGGATGCCATTTTGCCAAGGCTGGCCCTGGCCCTGGCCCCAGCCCCATGGCCTCAAATGAATGGATGCACACAGCTCTCTGCCCCGGGCATGAGCCTCCGTGGCCTCCGCCAGGCTCTCTCACTTGCTTTGCTGAAGGAAGCTGGTAATTGGCGGCTCGCTCAGCCCTTTGGCTCCCCAAAGCAGCTGGTGCCTCTGCCACCTCCCTTTGCTAGGGGAGTGACTGGCGTCCTGTGGCCTGTGTGGCAATTTAAATGGTGGTGTTGCTGTTGCCCTGAGTTGTTCCTGTTGCCTTTCCTGGAACCAAGCAGAGGGCCTTCCACCACCCACCCACCCACCCATGCACACACACACACACACAGACACACACAGACACACACACACACACACACACACACACACACACGGGTGGGCTTTGCAGCACTTGAGGCCCCAGGCCACTGTGGCTCATGGGGCTTGGGCAGGAATTCAATGGCCTCCAATTGCCTGCTGTGGAGGGCCCAGGATGGCCTTGGGGGCTGCGGGGGTCCTTCTGAGCGGGAGAGTCGCACAGCCCCCCCTCCCCCGTTGCCCAACCTGATGCATTCTGGCGGCTGCTGCTGCTGCTGCTGCTCCTCTCTCCGGAAAAGACCCCAGCCCCAGCCCACTTTTGCAAGGAGTGGCTGCCTGGGAACGGTTGATGGACAAACCAGCCTGCCGGTTTGGGCGAGGTTTTTCAGAGGCAGTTCGCCATTGCCTCCTACCCCGGGCGGAGAGAGAGGAAGTGGCCCAAGGTGACCCGGCTGCCTTCCTGCCTCAGGCAGGACCAGAATGCACCGTCTCCGGTTTCTAGCCTGGAGGCTTCACCTGGACAGCTCTCAGCCGCCGCCTTAGCGCCGATTCATTCACAGGTCACCTCCTTTGTAGCGCGCGAACAGTTGCCCGCTCGTCTGAATTCTTTGCGAAACCAGGAACAAGCGGAGCCGCAAGAGCGGCCGGCAGAAGCGGCCCACGAGCAGCGCTCCGCTCGAACGAGGCGAGGAAAGGGTCCGGCCGAGGGCAGGCGAGGGGCGCTGGCCTCGTCTGGCCCCGCCGGGCTGAAAGGCAACGCGCCTCCCGCCCTGCCCCGGGCTGGGCTCGGCTGCCAGAAATCTTGGCCTGCCCTCTGCCTTTGGGCTGGTTCACCTGAGCAAACTATCGGAAGGGCTGAGTCGCCCCGGGGCTCCGCCAGCTCCTGGGGGACTCTCCTCCTCTGCCTGTGGGGGGAGCCCAACCCGGGTGTAAGTGTAAACAGGAGGGCAATCTGGACCTGGGAACCCGGGCCGAGGGCGAGCTGGCCCGCCAAGCGCTCCAGGAATGGAGGAAGCCTTCCTTTGCCAGCCTGGCTTCCCCACTTCCTGTGGGTGCCGTTTTCCCAAGGGAGGCTGGCTGTCCTGCACAGGCCCTTCTTCCCACCCAGCCATTTGGCTTCACCCCTGGTGGTTCCCTGCAGGTCTTGCAGACGAAAGAGGAGGGTCTCCCTCCTTCCTTCCCTCTCTGCTGAAGGTGGCTCAAAGGGACGTGGCCCGGCAAGCCCCAGAAAGGGCCTGCCATTCTCATCCGGTCTTCCACCAGGCAGGCCTCTGGCCAACCAGATGCAGGAGACTCTCCTGCCTGAGACCCCCCACCTCCCCTTGGCTATGCCACCTCCAACATAGGGGCCCCAGAGACCCGGCCAGGCTGGAGGGGGGCAGAGAAGGAGGGCCCCAACACGGGCCTTGGGGTGCCTGTGAAGGAGGAAGGATGCCGGCATGGCCTTGGACAGCTCTCAGCCCATTCAGGAGCCTCAAGAGTGCTTGCCAGGGAGGAGAAACAAGAATATCCAAAGTTCAGAGTTTGTTTTATTTGAAGGGCACTAAAGAGGCACGTTGTGTGTGTGCGCAAGAGAGACCCAAAGTGCCAGAAGCTGGGAGGGTGGCTGGATAAGATCCTTCCTGTGATGCTGAGGCAGGAGTGACTTACCCAGAAAGGATGGGGCCTGTTCAGACTTGCTTGCTGGGCACAGCTTGCCAAATTATTTTACATTTTCACATGCCTCTTTTTCATTAACTGAATGAAAGAAACCGTGCCCGGGCAGCACCATTGTGTTTGTTGTGTGGAAAAGGAGAAAAATAACCAACCGAGTTAATGCTATCGAATGCCAAGGACAGCAGCGGGCTATAAATAACATCTGTTTTGCAACTCATTTCTTTGGGTGTGACTTTTTTCCTGCTTGCTTGTGACTTGCTCATTAGGGTAAGAGAGCTGGATGCAAATATGTTTACTCCTTTCAACACTGAGTCTCCTAGTTGGGCACAGCTCACCTTCCCTTTTCTTCTGGCCCTTATTCATAAGCAACAAGATCCTCGTTATTGCCTGCAAGCAACTCACAGCCCCCACCCCCACCCCCAGTGTGGCCAAAGGGGACGCAGCACCTCTCGGGCTCTGCCAGGCTCCAGAAACAGAGAGGCGGCCACAGGTGGCACCGAAGCTGGTGTGGGGGGGTAGAAGCTGCCCAAACACTCCTTCCTCGGAGGGCAGGGCAGCCAGCTGGAAACCCGGGCTTGGGGCCAAGGCTGGTCTCTCCGTGTCATAGGCAGCCAGCGCCAGCTCCTCTGGCAGAGCTGGTGCTCTGGGGCAAAAGCAACCTACTGGACTTCTGGCTGGGTGGGGCAGATGAGGGCTCCGGCAAAACAAGCCAGAGAGGCCCTGAAGGTGGGGTACTATCTGGCAGGTGCTGGCTCCACACCTGCACAACTCCAGGAAGTGGATCTCCCTCTCTCGGCTGCAGAGGCCCTGGGGACATCACATGGAGTCTCTGGCACACCTCAAGGGGCTGAGTGCCAGAGGGGCTGGGACTGACCTTCCCTGGCAGCCCCTTCACCAAGGTGGATACTTCTGGGCACAGGCCCCTCCCCTCCCCAGCCTCTCGGCTTCTGGGCCTGGCAGAAGGGCCCCTCCTGGCCCCTCTTCTCATCTGCAGAAGAGTCCAGGGAGGGGGGGGTGTTCCAGCATCTGCCCCAGAGGCTTCTGGGAAAGGATTTCTGCTGGGTGTCCCTTGCACCCCTTGCCAAACTGGGGAGAGGCTTTTGGAGCCCTCAATGGCCTGCCAGGCAGAGCCGTGTGCCAGGCAATCCTTAGCAGCCCCCCATATCTGCTTTCTACTTGTGGGGAGGGGTTCAAAGAGAGCAGCGAGACCCCTCTAGGCAGCCAGGGAGGATCTCAGCCTGCAGAAAGTCTACCCTCCCTCAATCTCTCTTACAGTCCCCCCCCTTTTTCTTTCCCTCCTTTCTTGCCTTTCTGAAGCTTTGTGGAGACCTTCCCCCCCCCCTCCAAGAAGTCTCTTTCTGTGCCTCTTTCTTGTGGGCTGTTTGTTCAAACCCCTTTGGCTCCTTTGGGTTTCATTCATTCACTTAAGATGTTTTCATGGCCTCCCATCTGATATCAACCCCTGGGCAGTTGCTCCCAAGTTGATGGTTAGAAGAGTGTCAGTAATAAACCAACCCCGTAACAACCTCTTCAATCCACCACGGGCAGGGGAGGAAGGCCCGGACGGAGCTAAGGGGAAAGTGCTCGGGGGTGGGGGGAAGGGAAGGGACTAAAGAAGGCTTGGTGTCGACAGGGGGTCCTCAACTTACAACCACCATCGCGCCAAAAATGTATGTTGCTAAGCGAGACCTTCATTAATTTTGCCCCATTTTATGACTTTTTTTGCCATGGTTGTTAAGTGAATCCCCACAGCTGTTAACACAGGATCATGGCTGTTAAGGGAATGTGGCTTCCCCATTGACCCCTTGGCTTGCCAGGGTGTCACCCAGAGGGGGCGATGGGACCCCCAGGGCACTGCAGCCATCATAAGTCTGATGCCATTGCCAAGCACCCGACCATCAGTCAGGGGACCACGGGGACTCTACAGCAGCCACAAGGAGTGCGAGGAGGGGTCCTAGGCCCCTTCTTTTGGGGCCCTTGTAACATTGAGCGGTCACTAAGCAAACTGTTGTAAACTGAGGACTGCCTGTGTTCCCCTTTCCTGGCCCCGTCGGCTTATCTGAACATCCCTTTGCCTCATTCCGGGGGGTTCCGACCAGAGGGATCCTGCCCGGCTCAGTTCACTCCTGAGGTGCAAGGTCTCCCCCGCTTGTACGCCTGTCTCCACCCCCAGTCCGAGTGGGGCCTTTTCCCCTTAATCTGCACAATCTGGAATTGACAAAAGGACTCTGGGGCTTTAGCTTTGGAAAGAGATCAGTAAGCGCCCACACCGTCCGGAGGTTGTGGCCCCAACCTCAGCCGGGCCAGCCTCGGGGGCGCGCATAAGCGCACCAACATGCCTATCCTCCCTGTCCTCTTGTTTTTTATTTTTCTTATATGTATCCATGTATTCATCACTATGTTTTTACTTATACCTGCTATCTTGATTGACCAACCAAATAAAATAAGCAAATAAAAAAATAGAACTTAATCCACGAGGCAGCTGGGAAAGGGGAGCAAATCTTGCAGCCCTTTCCCTCACTGGTGTCCCTCATCCCAGTTTTGGAACAATTAGCAAGGGAATTTAATGTTTGCATTTACATTCTTTGGAGGGAAAGGGATTATAAAAGAGTGAGGAATGGGGAATGCCCAGGAACGCCTTAGCCCCTGCTCCTAGCTGCTTGGAATACAAAAGGAGGACTTTGAGGTGAAATTAATTAGAATCCTGCAGTTTCAGACAGCAGTGCAAGCCAGCCCTGGGTGCTAATTAACTAATCAAGGTTGCAGAGGTGAGCTAACTTGCAATTAGTGCCTTTCAGGGAAGCACAGCCTAAAAATACAAAGACGAGCAGTTTAGGGAGAGATGGGTTGCCCAAACCCTCCCTCCCTTCTGCAAGGGAGGAAATTGCGTGAAGAGGAAAATGAGAAGAAAAAATAAAAATAATAAACAGAAGACCAAGGGAAGCCAGGATATATAGCCATGTTCAGGCTGGAGGGCGGCTCCAGGAAGACGGTCAAGAGACACTCTGGTCCAGGTTGGAGTTGGGTTGGCTAGCGCTGATGAGGTCACCTAGATTGGCAGCAACCTCAGAGAGCACCAAGGAGCCCCCAGGTCATCATTGTTCCCCTCCCTCTCTACAAGCCTCACCCCTTCCAGCACGGATGAGGTTTCCTGCTTGGGTAAGGAGAAGTCTGCAATAAAACAGCCCAGCGCAGAGAGCCCGAGAGCGTCCAGGGCTCTTCTGCTGCCTCTCCTACAAGCCACCCACTCCGATGATCCCCCCCTCGCATTGCCTCACCCCACAGGGCACAGGAGAGCTGACGGGGCAGCCCCCGGGTTTCAGCAGCACACCTGGGGCCCAGCCCGTGCCCGGCTTCTGGCGCCCGCGTGTCTGCTGCTGCTTCCTGCCAGGGTGGCTGCAGCAGCTGCAACAGGAGGCAGCTTCACTCTGGCGCACACAGTCCGCTCTGCCCACAGGTGCTGACTCAGCAGCTGCCGGTTTCGGCCAAGCTGGATTGGCAGCATTTTCACCGCCTCCCGATGACTGCTTTTTGCCCGGTTTGTGCCCAGCCCAGTCACACCGCCTGGCACACACACAAACACACACACTCTCTCCCTCTCCTGCAGCAGGAGGAAATTGACACAAGCTTTGGCAACCCCACTGCAGAGGCATAAAGGCTGGAGAATGTTTCCTTTTGGACGCTGCCAGGGGCATCCCTTGGGTCTGCCCTGCACCTCCCCCAGCCCCCAGAGTCCTGTTCTCTTGGCCAGTCTGGCTGTGGATGATGCTCTTGGAGGGAGTGCCCAGGTCGCACCTAGGCCCAGCCAGCTCAGCCTCACGCGACCACTGCCTCCCTTCAATTCCTTTGGCCTGGTGTGCACATCCAGCCCTTGTCCCCGGCCGACCTGGCAGGTGAGGCCACCTCCTCCCTCTGCAGAGAGGCCTCCAGCTGGCTTGGGTGAGATGGAGCCCGCCATTCCCCAGCAGCCAGCCTGGCAAGTGGAGGCAGCTGTGTTGGTCCCAATGTTTGCAGGTTCATCACTAGCTGGACAGAGCCTCATGGCTGCCTCTTCAGCCCTCACTCCCCCCACCCCCAGAAAACCCTGCAGAGCTAAGGACCCATCAATGAAACTTATTTGCTCCATCAACACAACTGTTCTGCTTGCACAAAACACAACTGGTGGTTTTGCAATAGAAACACGTCTGGTTTGTTTTAAGACGAAGCTTCCTCTCTGATTCCCCCTGGCGCAGGGGGCACCCTCGCTCTAAGTGGACCTCTTAGCCTCCTGCTTACACACAAACGCCATGCAGGCCATCTGCGATACACCCTCAGGGTGGCACAGGTGTTTTCCAGAGGCCCCACGCCCTGCAGAAGAACCCAGCAGGCAGCTTGGCCTCCTGCAGCCCAGCCAGCCCCAAAAGGAAGGAGGAAGCAGAAGGGTGGCAGCGCAGTCCCTGCGAGAGACCTGCTTGGTCTCGGCTCTTGTGCGAGGCTCCCAGCCACCTGCAGCTGGCCCTGGACATCCCCTCGCGGGACCAGCTGAGCCAAGAAGCGGCTGATCCCCGGAAAGCAGTCAGGAGTGCCCCGGTTCTCCTCCTGGCCCAGGGCATTGGGCACCTTGACCCTCCACCTCGGGTCGGGCTGCTCCTCCTTGGGGGTCACCAGGACAGCTCTTGCCCCCACCCCCTTTACCGTAAAGCGACTGCTCGGCATCTGGGCAGGGGTAGGATTCAAAGTTTTTAACAACCATTTCTGTGGGCATGGCTTAGTTGGTGGGCTGGCTTGGTGGTCATGTGACTGGTTGGGCATGGCCAACTCAATATCACTCACAACAAGGCACGCATTTACTCACCTGGCCTCTCATGACAACAGTCGTATGAAAGATGGTCATAAGTCACTTTTTTCAGTGCCATTGTAACTTTGAATGTCACTCCACAGAAGAAAAGTACCAGCAAAGGAGGGAAAAATAACTCCAGAGAAGTTCCTGAGAGAGGAAGTCTAGTCCTGCCAAGAATGTAAGAAGGGTTAATGGAGAGGCAGTTTCCGTAAGCAACACCAGAATGTTTCCTTCCTGCCTTCCTGACAGGATTAGACCAGGAATTTCTTCTAACAACTGGTTCTCTGAACTGCTTAGGATGTTAACAACCGGTTCTAGCGAATAGGTGCGAACTGGGAGAATCCCATTTCTGCATCTGGGACAGAAAGGCAGAACTCAGGGAGGCAGTGGCCAGGGCCCACAGGCATCCCCGCCCAGCCAGTCCACGGTAGTTTGGGGCAGGGACGGAGGGCGAGGTGTAGACCCGGGCCGGCAGGGGGGCTGCGAGGCTGAGCACTGCTACGCAAAAACCAGAGGTGGTCGTAAGCAATTGGCCGGCTGTTATTTCTGTAAGGGGCCCCCAAAACACGTCACTGCTTTCAGTTGTTCCGAGTGGGCACGTCAGAAGCTCGTCCCGGGTGAATTCGTCTGTTCCTGCAAATCCGGTTTCTCTGCAGAAGAATTCTACCAGCACTTCTGGTCTAGGTTAGCTCTTTCCTAATGTTTTTATTTAGATTCAGTTTGGTCCAGCAACTTCTAGAATCCAGGGTGCTTTTAATGGCTTCCTCTCTGCTGCCCAGAAATGAGTTCATTACAGTGGAATCAATGGTGGCCTTTCTCTTGAGCCAAGCAGTGTTTTGGTCTCTCTGTTCGACAGCAGGCTGGGGAATTCTGGGAGTGGGAAGTCCACAAGTCTTAGTTGCCAACCTTGGGGAGCCCTGCTCCAGAGAGAGAGAGGGAGGATTCATTTCCTCTGGCAGCCAAGACCCAAAGGCCAGAGCACTTTTGGCCTCGCAGGACCCCAGCTGAGCCCTCCGAAAGTGGCCTGGCAGAAGCCACCCAAGTCCTCTCAAAGAGTCGACAAGGAACCTCTGAGGCCAAAGAGGCTAAAACTGCCCCCCCCAGTGGTTTTACACAAAGCTCAGGCAGAATCCCCCAGCAGCCCCCCTTGGTTTTGGATGGGCGGGGGGGGTCGCCCCTCTGGACAAGCGACTCTTTCAGTGGCCAAGGCTGCAGAAGAGGCCTCCGTGCCTGCCCAAGCAGGCGCCAAGGCATTTGGGCACCTCCACGCCCCCCTTCCCTTCCTCTGCCAGGGAAGCCGGCGTTTCTTTGCTGCCTGCTCCGGGCAAAGCTGCGGGATGCGTCTGGGACAAAGTTCAGAGACGCTGCTATAAATAGCCCTTGTTCCTCCACAGTTATTTTTAGCTCCCCAAGAGCTATAATTACCTGCTGCTATTGCCGCTTGCCCAGGGTGGGGTCAGGAATGGCAGCCGGTGGCTTGCTGCATCCGGGGGGGGGGAGGGGGGGGAAGACCGCAGGCAGGGTGTGGAGGGCACCGCCAGTGGGCAGTTGGCCGCAGAGGCTGCAAGAGTGCTGGAGACCAGCACCCAGGATTGGGCTCCTCTAGGGCTCTTTGGAGGGTGGGGGGCTATGCGCTCCCTCTGTCCTTTCTGCCCCTGGCCCGAGACCCAGCCTGGGAGGGGAGGAAACGAGGCGGCATCAGGTGGTCGTTCTGCCCCCCACCCCAGCTTTGGAGAGGAAGCCTTGGGCCTGTGGATGCCCCAGAGAGCCCCACGTGACCAGCGCCAAGCTGCCCTGAGCTTGCTCTCTCTGGGAGAGAGAAATATTCCCGAAAGGAGGAGAAGGGGGGGGAGGGGTCTACCGGTGGTCCACCTACGGTATGCTGGGCCAAGGGCTCTATTTCTGCAGGGTAGCCCCCAGGGCAGACCAATGCCATCCTGGGGGGCTCTCCCTCCCCAGTTGAATTCAAAATGGCTGTATGCCCATCCCAGCCCCCCCATTGGCTGATTCCAGGAATTGTACCCTCCCCCCTTTTCCTCCTTAGGGCTGGTATGTAGGCTCACCTGAGGGTCAAAGGGTTTCCTGCTCTGGATCACCCATATTCTGCCAGCAGAGGCGTTTGGTGGTGGGCAGGTTCTCCTCCCACCTCCAGAGAGCTGCTGTGAGCAGAGGCCTCCCCAGGAAAAGCACCTGGCAGCCCTTCCGAGAAGCCCAGCAGGGGGTTGCTGGAGGGAAGTGCCCCCCCCCACTGAAACTTCTTGGCATTGCAGAGGCAGAATCCTCTCCTGGAAGAGGCTGGGCCCCAAAGGCCAAGGCCCTCCAGCCCCCCTCAAAAGAAGAGATTGCAGAGCAGGGCCTAAGGAGAGCTGCCTTCCCAAGCAGAGAAAAAACAGAGTTTCCAGCAAAAGTGAGGCTTTATTCTTTGTGATATCAATTCACTTTTTAAAAACTGGAACCTCACATGTTCAGTACCAGCAAGGCAGCCAGTCCAGGGCACGAGGGGGAAGGAACCGGTTACAAAAGGGAAAGGCAGAAGTTAGCAAGAAAAGATGACCAGGCACAGCCTCCCCCCCCCCCCCCCT
>BHFT01035828.1:87523-107983 GCA_004320025.1 Laticauda laticaudata
CAACAGGAAGAGAGTTTGGCAAATAAGAACAATGTTCAGCGCTCTGTTTTTGAAAAACTGAATCAATCAATTTGTCACTCTGGTGAATTAAAAACCAAACCAATTGAAAGAGTTTGACACAGGGAAGGGTATGCCCCCCCTCTCTAAAAGGTCTGGATTCCCACAGAGCAAAGGTGAGGAGGGTGGCCCTGGGTTCAAGGGTGGATGGGGGGGCTGCTTATCCAGGGAAGAGGCACAGCTGAAAGCAGGGAAGACCCAGCCAAGTGACTGAGGAAGCAAATGGAAAGGGGGGGGGCAGGTGGAGGCTCCTGGGCTGGGATTCCTGGGGGGGGGGGGCTGTCCAGTGCCAGATTTAGCCATAAACAAGTTTAGGGCCTCGCAAAATTTCAGAATTTTGTTGTTGCTCTCTTTTAGAATTTTTGTGTGGCTTTCTGTGTGTGCTGTACTTCTGAAAATCTTGTGTAGCAATTTTTTATGTATAATCTTACAAAGACATTAAGGCTAAACGTTCTCAGCTTTACGGGGAAGAGACCATCGGAGACCAGATGCTCGGCCTCCTTTTGCAATGTCCCCGGGNGCTTTACGGGGAAGAGACCATTGGAGACCAGATGCTCGGCCTCCTTTTGCAATGTCCCCGGGGGCTGCTTTGGCACACGCTCAGGGGGGGCATCAGGAGAGCAAGGGGGCCGCTGGGAGCTGACAGAGGCCCTGCGGGCTGGGGGTCCCTGGAGATGCCCCACTGACCGCTTCTGGGCATGGGGAAAAGAGCCCCAATCTGCTGGCAGCCCTTCGGCTTCCCTGGCTTTGCACTGGGAGAGGTGGAGGGCAGGGCTGCCAATCCCATTCGACCCTCCCCCCATCAGCTCCTCCAGGCTCAAAATCAAGGCCTCATTCGGCCCAGCCTGGAGAAGAGCCCCTCCCCAGTCCTTGGAGGGAGGAGCTCACTCAGAACAGCAGATTCTCCACTAAAGAAGCCGGCACAGCCCCCCCAGTCGCCCCCCCCCCCAGCCTTATTCCCACATCCAACCTGCTGGCATCCCCAGGGCTCTCCGGGAAACTCCGTCCTTTTGGCCACTGGCTCCTCACTCAGAGGGAGAGTAACCAGCCAGGGCAAGTCCCTCCCCGAGCCTTGGGAGTGGGGGGGCATCCCTGCCCCTCAGGGGACTTCCTCTTTCTTCAGCAAAGGCCCTGGCCCTCCACCAAACAATCCCTGACCCCGCCTGGCCTGGATGAAGCTCTGCCTGCAAATGTCCCTGGGGAGCCCGAGGGGCCCGGGTCACCTTGGGGAGGGAAGCTGGGAGGAAACTCAATGTGACAGTTGGGAAGGCAGTGGGAGTGATGGAGAGCTCCCCAAAGGAGAGACAAAATGGGCACCTCTCCTTGGGAAGCCCCCTCCTCAACCGTCCCAGAGGGGCAGCCGCAGGAAGGGCCTCTGTAGCCACCTTAGCCTGCCTGGCCCCACCCCAGGCCAGCTGTCCACTGGGGGGGGCATCCAGACTGGCTCCCTGGGGGGTCCCCTCCCAGGACGGCCCTCAAGCCCGGCCTGGTGCCCTCCCTGCCCCCCCCACCAGGAATCCAGTCATCTGCCGGTGGGACAAATGGGCAACAAGGGCTGCTCCCCCCTCCTTGGCCTGGCTGGAGATCAGGGGGTCGCCTGACCCAGGGCGGGTTGGGGGGGCGCCCAGCTATAGGAGGGTGCAGGGCTTCTTGTCCTTGAAGGGGTTCTCCGAGGTGGGGACGCCAACCAGCAGGGGGTCATTCCTGGCCTGCTGCTCGCAGTAATTCATCAGCTCCAGGCTGGCTTTGGAGACCTGGGGAGGGAAGCAGCCACGTCAGCCCACACTGGCCCTTGGAAGGCTGCCCGCTTGGCCACAGCCACTTTGGATCCAAAGGGAGGGGCCACAAGGTGGCACTGCAGGGCTCAGGCATGGGGGGGGGCCTGAGCCCTGCTCCTTGGGGGGATCCAAACATCAGCNGGGGGGGGGCCTGAGCCCTGCTCCTTGGGGGGATCCAAACATCAGCTGAACACTGCCCCCCCACCCACCCCCGAAGGCAGAAGCCACCAGGATTAAGGCTCCCACTAATTCCCAGTTCCAACCTGCAGCCAGGTCCCCCAACACCCCGCTCCCCATTCTAGAAGGGGGACCTGATATTCTGACTGGGGGGGAGCAACCCTCATCTCTTGCACGGCTGTCCCCAGTTTGTCCCCAGGTGTCTTCTACCTGTCCCCCTCCCCAATTACCAGGGCACCTGATGCATCCCCTCCCCGACCCCAGTGCTGCCTCCCCAGAGCCTACCTTGATCCTCTCCATTCCGGCCTCGATCCGCAGCTGCTCCACCAGCTTCCTGGCCTGGGCGATGTTGTTAGTGGCCGACATTGTCTGCCATCGAAGGGAGAGGGGCGTCCACCAGCACCTGGAGGCCTAGAAACACCAGAGAAGGAGAGGCTTGGCTCCCGGCCTTGCTCTGCCCCTCTCCAAGGGTGGCACCGGACAGAGTTGCCCCCTCCTCTCTTTGGAGACAGCCCCCCCTGCAAAGCATTGCCAAGGTCAGGGTGCCCAGAGGAGTGGGGAGTATGATCTGGCTGTGTAACTGGGGGATCAAAGCCCAAAGACCCCAGAGCAACTAAAATCCTCGACTCCTCGGACACGGGTGATAGGGTGGGGGTGGGGGGAAGAGACACCAACGTCGGGTGGATGATATCGCTCTTTCTGCAGCTGCATGAGGGCCACAGATCTTCAACAGGAGAAGACGAGGAACCTCCACAGGCAGAGGCAGTCGTCCTCAAGAACCAACCAGTGATTGGGACTGAAGGTTTTCCGAGGCATCTGGCTGGGCCTTCCCCGCAAAGAGACGCTGCGATTGTCTGCAGGATCAGACTCCGCGGGGGCAAGGAAACTGGTTCTCGGCCGGAAAAGCCCTGAGGGGGCAGCTTCGGGGGTCCCGCTGGGCCTCAGAGTTGAAAAGAAACAAGGAAGCGGCGCCCCAAGGCGGACGGACCAACTCTCCGACTCCCCCGGGGCTCCCTCCCCGGCTGACACCCACTTGCTCCTGGGGTGGCCCGCACGAGGGTTTTTCGTCCCTCCTGGGCGGGGCTGCGAGACGAAAAAGGCGATTCCAAGGGAAGGCCCTGTGGGAGAAGGGCCCAGAGAGGAAGCCCGACAGGGGAGAAGGGCAGAGAATGGGACCCGCTGGGAAGCCCCCCCAAAAAAGGCGCAGGGCTCGAGGGTCCCCCCACGGGCCTGGTCCCACCGCAGGCGCGTCCCTGCCTGCGCCACTGCCGGCGGGCGGGGGGCGTCGCTCGGCTGCTTGCTTCCTTGCAAGTACCTGGCCCGAATGCCTCGCCCGTTGGAGGGCAGGGAGGCCGGACGCTTATTAGCGGCTCCCGGGCCACCACCTGCAGCTTTCCGGCCGGCCAATCGCCCACTGGCCGGCAGGGGATCCGCGGCCGCCTTCCTCCTCCTCCGGCATAAAACGGGTCCAGGTGTAGCAGCCCCTCCCGCGGAGAGCGTCGGCCGACCGGGACGGCGCCGGAGATGGCGGGTAAGAGGCTGCTGGCCGAGCGGGGGGCGCCCTCCCCGCCCAGCCCCATGGGAGCTGGAGTCCGCTCCCCGTCTCCCTCCAGCAGGTTCTTTTTCTCGGCCTCCGGAGAGGCCTCGGGGGCAGCCCGCTTCTCCAAGGGCCGCTACCCGCCCACGCTGACCATGGTCACCGAGGCCGTCGGGGCGCTGAACGAGAGGAAGGGCTCTTCCACCGTCGCCATCAAGCGCTACATCCGCCACAACTACCCCGGCGTGGACCCCATCCGACTCAAGTACTACCTGCGCAGGGCGCTGCTGAAGGGGCTGGAGAAGGGCTACCTGGTGCGGCCCCTCAACTCCTCCGCCCAGGGCGCCACCGGCAGGTTCAAGGTGAGGGAGGCCCCATCCGACTTGTAGTCGAAGGGCTGCGCTCGCAGGAAGGCTTCGCGGAAGGAGCTTGCCGCCTGCAGGGTCCCACGGTACCCTCCCCTTGTTCAGCCTTGTGCTGGGCAGTCGCCCCCTGAAGCCCACAGGAAGAGTTGCTTATTGTTCTCTGGGGTGCCTGATGGCCGCAGCCCCCGGATCCAAGGGGTTTTTCTGCCCCACGTGGCTCCCCACCCTTACGAGCACTCCTCCTCTTTGCCTGGGTGTCCTCTCCCCCACTTGGCTTCCTGGGGGGACCCTGGAGGAAGCCTTCTACTGCCCTTCCTGCTTGGCTAATGAGCAGTGGGAAATGCCAGCCTTGCCAAGCCCTTACCTGGACCACCCGTGTGCTACTGCCAAGGTCATTTCGGGTTCTGCTGGAGATGCCAGGCTGTCCTGCCTTAGGCCTGGCAGAGTCTAGCCTGTGACTGCGAAGCCTTTGGAGGAGTGGGGGGGCAGGGGGGGCCTGAGTGTCCCCTTGGCATTCTCCCCCTTGCCCTGATTTTGCAGTTGGCAGCCATCAAACCCAAGAAGGGAAAGGCGAAGAGGGCCCAGCCTGCCCAGGGGGAGGGCCCACCCCCAAAAGTGGAGAAGGCGGCGGAGGACAAGGCGAGGGCTGAAAACCCCAAAGGCAAAGGGAAGGGTAAGGACTCCCCCTTTTCATGAACCAGCCATCTGGGGGGGGGGGCTTGAGAGGACTGAGGGCGGGGGTCCCATGGCATCCCTGNCTTGAGAGGACTGAGGGCGGGGGTCCCATGGCATCCCTGCCAGAAGCTGCATTGGGGGGATTGGTAAGGGGGCAGCCGAGGGACTCCTGGGCAGGCTCATCCCCCTGTGAGGGCCCAGCTGCAGCTTCTGCCTTGATGGAGGTCAGCTCAGTGGAGAAGGCGCTCATCCTGGTTCTTTCTGCCCCTCCCCAGCAGACGCCAAGGGCAAGGAGAAAGCCGCCAGCAAGGAAGCCAAGATGGAATCTGACTCGGTAGGCCTTCATGCAGGCAGAGTGGGGAGCTCAGCCCTTCCCTCATCACCCAAGTCCTTGGGTGGGCGGCCTGCCGCTGAGCAGGAGAGAGGAGTCCCCCAAAGTCCAAGGGTTGCAGCCCCCTCCCAGTGGCCCCTTCTGGGGCTCTGCCCCCTGCCAAAGCCCACACAGCATGGGCTGAGTCAGGGCAGTGTCTCCCTTGCCCATCACAAAGGCCCCATGGAGCCAAGGTGGGGCCCACTGGGGGTCTGTATCTGCCCCCAGTGAGCTGAGCTGGACTGCCTCTGGCCAAGAGATTCGGGGCTTCCCCCCCCCTGACTTGTATAAGGCAAAGCATGTCCGTCTTCCTGCAGGTCCTGGCTGCAGGCCCCACGAAGCCAAAGCCAAAGCCAAAGGAGAAGACGGCAGCTGAAGGAAAGGCTCCCAAGAAGCCGAGGATCTCCAAGACCCTCCAAGTGAAACTGGCAAAGCCGCCCACCAAGGCGCCCCCCAAAGGAGAAGCCAAGACAGCTGCCAAGGGCAAAGCTCGGCCCAAGGCAGGAGCAGGAGGCAATGCTGAGTCCCCCAAGGGTGAGCTAGTCACGGCGGCAAAGGGGAGCCAAGCCAAGAGCCAGGCCGGGGGCTCCAAGGCCGCCCCCCCCAAGACCAGCGCTCCCAAGGCGGGAAAGAGGGCAGCGGCCAAAGGCAAGGAGAAGGAAGCCAAGGGGGCGGCAGGCCCAGAGGACACCTGAGGGCCACTGTGGCCATTGTGCCCACTCTCCCAACGGCTGGCAGTGCCTGTCTCGGAAGGAAGCCGATGGGGAACCCAGGTGGAAGGCTGGGTGGGTTTTAACAGCATTTTAAGCAGTCGGAGATGTTGTTCAATAAAGGTGTAATATTTGGCAAGATGGGAAACCCCTGGGCTGCTCCTGATTCTTGGCTGCAATTCTGAAAAGCAGCAGAGAGAAGCTGGGCTGAAGGAGATTCAGCATTCCCTGCTCCTGACTGGAGGAAGAAGGACCCCCCCCAGCCTAGCAGGTAACCTTGCACCTGCTCCGCCACAGGTGGGCCATGCGCACCAGTCACTTCCAACTGTTTGTTTAGGCACCCACCTGAGTCCCTCAATGCTCAGCTGGCTGCCTTCCTCCACACAAGCATTTTTGAGCAATACTTTGGCTTGCAAGCTACATTGTCCGAAATTATACTTTAGCACAGACAGTGGTTCCCAAAATTTTTCAGTCCTCCGCCCCTTGGTGCTACAAACCTATCCTTAATGCACCCGAACCAGGGGCGGGATTCAAATTTCTGTGGGTGTGGCCTAATTTGAGGGTGTGGTTTGCTGGTCATGTGGCCGGGTGAACATGGTTTGGTGACTGGCAAACCAAATACAAGTGGTCCTCACTTAATGGCCGGTTGCTTAGCAAGTGTTCTAATTATGACTGCGCCCCAGAACTACTTGATCTCTGATTTGGAGTTATGACAGCAATTGCATACGTATGTATACACACACTCCCTTCCACACCTGCTGGAGGCAGGTCTGGACTATTAATCAGCAAGCATCTTGATTAGACTTCTGCGTTAGTGAATAAAATCTAATCAGAGATGTTTTTCGATTCTGTTGATTGTTTTATTTTTATTTCTTATTTATGTGCTGAATTGCATTGACATGGAGCCCCCTTCTTGTGCACAAACCAGAAGCTTTGTGATTCTTGCAGCAAAAATTACCAAATGTGCTGGCACTGGCCGTTATTCTAGATGCCAGCCCCCACAGGTCTATCCCATTGAGTCCGCTGCACTTGAGGACCTGCCCAAGCAAGTCAAGTCAATGGGGTGAGCCTGAGACAGGGAAAGAGATGAGAGGAAGGAGGATTTATTGGACCAGATTCTCCACCTAAAAAATTAGTCTCTCCCAATGTATTACAGTGCCAATTCTGAGAAGCGCAAAAACCTAAATGTTATTGATAAATTGCAAGGAGAACATACTCACACACTCCTCTGGAGTAGGTGATTGGACTAGAATTAGATACTCATTATCTTTCTCTCCCTCCCTCCTTTATTTCTTTTCTTTCTGTTCCCTTCCTTCCATTCCCCCCCTTTGTCCCTTTTTCTTCTTTCCCTTTTTCTTTCTTCTTCTTTCTCTGTCTCTCTTCTCTTTCCCTTCTTAGCTCACCCCACTGACTTTGTCACCGCTCCATCGGACTTGCTTGGGCAGGTGTCTCCGTGTGCAACGGCTCAGTGGGTGAGAAACACGGGTGCGGTGGGATGCTTGAAAGGTCTCCTTTCCAAGGCTGTGTTCGGGGGGGGGGATGGAGCTCCTGACACCAGAGCGTGCAAGTCAGTGGGATGATCCTGCATGGCCTTGCCTCGAACGTGGTGGTGGCAGGATTTTTTTTCACCCCTGAACTGTGCCCTGCCACTCACCTCCAGCGCCCCCCAAGGCATTCCCTCCCCCAGGGGGCAGTACCACTGCTTTAGCATAATTTTTCACCAACAGAATTCTTGAACATAACTTAGTGCCAAGAACATTCTTGAAAATGTTGAGTCCTGAGAGCATCCAGTTTTGGTCACCACAATATGAAAAAGATGTTGGGACTTTGGAAAGAGTGCAGAGAAGAGCAGGACTGGAGGAATTGAGTGAAAGGAATTAGTCTGGAGAAAAGGATTAGGGGAAACATGATAGCAGCCTTGCGGTATTGGACAGGCTGCCACAAAGAAGAGGGGCGTCAAAGCACCCGAAAGCAGGACAAGAAGCAAAGGAAGGAAGGATTTCATAACAGAACAATCAACCAGTGGAACTGCTTGCCTCCAGAAGTCAGAGCTCCATCACTGGTGGTTTTTAAGAAGAGACTGGACAGTCATCTGTCCAGAATAGTACACAGGCTCTCCTGCTTGTGCAGGGGTTGAAGACACCCCCCACCCCACACAAGGCCCCTTCCAACTCTTATTAGCCATAGATTCAAGCTCACATTTTGCTTCAGAAAGTGTATACCTAGTCTTCAGTGTTGCAAAATAAAAACAGGATTTGGTTTGGGCTGTCTGTGAAGCAGTTGAGCCCCACAGAAGGCGCCCAACTCCCCTCCTGAGTAGATAGGAGGTGCCTGGAATTATTGGCAGCTGGGAAAGGTAGCACCAGCACCCGGTTGACTTGCAATGGGAGAAAGGCTGGAATTACCAGGAGGGCTGGGGAAAAAATGGAAAGGAGCTTGGAACAAAACAACTCTCTGTGTGTGTGAGAGAGAGACGGCAGCCCTGAATTACTGAAAGTGATCTATGTCTCCCTCAGACCAAAGGTACCAAGGCCACCAACTCCACCACAGGGGTCTCTCCTCCCAGCTGCCCATCGCCTTGCTTGCTCTCCTCTGCCCACCCACCGCAGTTTGACGGGGTCCTTCCTACCACACAATGCTCTGAACGGAGCAAGCTCCCCACCCAGGGCCCAATGAAGACTAGAGGGGACCAAGACTCGGGGTATCTGTCCAGGGTGGCCCTGGCTCAGGTTCAGCACGGGATTCACCCAGACTCCCCCGTCCGCCCCTTGCTCTGGCTTGCGCAGCGCCTCCCGAGCCTTCACGCAGGTGATCGCTGCCCCTCCGCCTTTGCCTTGGCGGCAGATCCGGCCCTCCTCCGGGCTGGCTGGCCCAACCGAGGCCGTAAATGGAAGCGCCGCTCCCGGGAGCTCCTCCTTGCCAAAGGCCGAGCGTTTCCCCCGCTCCCTCGCCCTGGAGCCCGAGGGGTTCGGCAGCGGGGGACGAGGCGGCCGGGCTCCGGACTCCCTCCCGAGCCCTTCTGGGAAATGCCGCCACAGCCACCGGCGCTGCTTCCCCACAACCCGGCCGACGCCAGCGAGCAGTTCAAGCGGCTGCACGCAGCGGGCCGCCTTCCAACCTGGCCCACGGCCACGTGCGCAGACGGGGAGAGACGCTGCGCCCACGGCCGCAGACGCGCGCGGGCCCCGATGCCCCCCCCAGCCCCTCTAACCGGGCATCCAGGCTGGCCTCCCCGAACCCTCCCACTCCCGGGGCCGGTCGGCTGGTCTGCCCTGCGGCAGACCGAGGCGTCCAGGGGCGGCTGCTGCTGCCGCCGCCTTCCCGGCTCCTTTCTTAATCGCCCTCGGCGCCTGCTGGGAGGCCCTTCCAGGAAGAGACCCTGCTCCGGGCTCTCCAAGGCTGCCCCTCGACGCTGAGCTGGCTGCATCTCCACTCGCGGGGAGGGCCCTTGAGTCCCCGCTCCCCCCGCCTGATGCCCACTGCTTTCTTGGCAGACCTGCCGCCGGTGTCTGCGGTGCAGCGCAGGCCAAGTGCCAGGGTGAGTGGGGGGTGGGGAGACCCAGCTGGGGGCCTGTGCAGACGGAGAGGGCTGGGTGATGCAAGCTTCCCGTGAAGCCCCTGCGGTCAGGACAGGCCTCAGCAGAGCGTGGGAAGGCCCCTTTCTGCCCNGGGGGTGGGGAGACCCAGCTGGGGGCCTGTGCAGACGGAGAGGGCTGGGTGATGCAAGCTTCCCGTGAAGCCCCTGCGGTCAGGACAGGCCTCAGCAGAGCGTGGGAAGGCCCCTTTCTGCCCTCCCCCCGTGTGCCCCCTTCCCAATCCATTGCCTGACCTCCTTAGCAGCAGAACCAAGGCACTCTGGAGGCTGCCCTCAGACAAGGGGGAAGGACGGAGGCCTCTTGTGGGGGTTGGGAAGGTGCAAATGTGTGGTGGGACAGGATTCTGCACATGGCCTGAGGCTCCTGCCCACAGTTCCCCCCCCTCCCCCCCCCCCCCCCCGCTCGACTACGCCACCACCGAGAGCCTCCGAGAGNCCCCCCCCCCCCGATGCTCCATGTCCCCGTGGCTGAGCCCCCTGACTCAGCCAGGTTGGCTCAACATGGGGCCTGACCCTTGCCTCATGGACAGCCCCGGAGAAGGGAAGGCCAGGGTCATTGCAGGCACTGGCACAAACCCAAGGAATGGTTAGCACATTGGGCAAAGGAAGACCAGGTGCTCTCTGGCTACACAGCAGCCTGAAGGAGTGGGGAGGCAGATCCATGGGAAAGGGGGGGGAACCCTGTCCCCAGAGGGGTCTCACCTCGCTTGCGCTTAAGGGGAGGCTGGAGGCAGGGGGAGGCTGCATTGCTTTGACCAGACAGTCATTCCCCATTCTAGGGAACTCGAGGGAGGCCGTGGCATCCAACATGGCTCCTTCCCTAGACCACACACCAGCTCTGCAAGGCAGGACAGCCCAACTTCTGAGGGCAAGGTCCCAGAAGAGCAGCTTCCTGTGAAAGCGAGTCTTGCGCAGAGGGGACTCCTGCCCCATGCCCACTGCCCTCCTTGCTTGGCACTTCCCTTCGGGGCAAGGACTCCCCACCAAAGCAAAGGAAGCAACTGACAGGGCCAGGTCAACCATGAGGTGGGGGGTGGGGGGAGATTCCCTAGACGGTGAGCCTCCAGGGCACAGCAGAGTCTAATTTCACCTTCCCCAACAAATGGCAGTGCATTTTGCTGCCAAGGAGCAATCAAGTCAAAACTTGAGGCTTAATCCCAGCTACCTGTGCCAGCTAATTTAAGACCTAAATTAATATATTTTTAACAGCTGTTGGAAGATGTATCATGGCTGATTGAAAACATAAAAGAAACCCACCGAGTCAGGTGGCATTTTCTCACGGGGGGAGGGGGGGCAGGGCTGCTTTCCTGCCAGGCTAATTGCAGCCTTGGTGCAAAATTGCTGAAAAAAACGGGCGCCAGGAGCTGGCAGAGGCAGAAGCGGGGGTGCCTCCTCAGCTGCTCTTTCCCACAGGGCCCCCACTTTTGGTTCTAGCCCCCACCCCATTCCAGAGAGGCTTCCCCAGCAGCAGGCTGAAGACCAACCAGCTCACCCCTTTGGTTGCTGGAGGAAAGCCCCCTTGCCCAGCTGCGTTAGGTGGCCTTCGTCAGGGAGGGGCTGCTCCTCCCCCGGGAATGCTCGGCCCTCGAAGCCAGGGGCCCCTTCTGTGGCAAAGGAGGGCTGAGGGGGGTCCCCTTGGATGCCGCTTTTCAGGAGAGGAGCCCCCCAATTGCCTCCTGGGGGGCGCCTCTTGACCCTTGAGGCATGTGGCTACCGCCTGCTCTGGCCTGAAGGGTCTCTGCTACCTGGGGGACCCTTGGCCAGTCGCTTTGCTGAGGAGAGAGCTCCCAAGAGGTGAGGAGCACAGCCTGCTTGGTTTCTGGCCCAACCCAGGAAGGTTACAGGCTCTGGAGCTGTGCCTCTGAATGCACCAGCAGCCTCCGGCCGTGACCCCCACCTGTATCAGTGGGGGGGGGAGGAGCCCAGGAATAACAGAGTAACAGAAGGGGCTTCTAGGCCTCCCCTAAGGATTAGGAGAAGGGGGCCAAGCTTTGCACCCAGGCCCCACTTGGGACTTTGAAAGAGTTTCAAGTTTTTGCCACCAAGTCGCTTCCCTCCCTCCCTCCCTCCCTCGCTTGCCCAACAGATTGTGCCAGGCATCGCCAGGGCCTCTTGAGCAGCTTCTGGTTTCCATCGGGAGCCCCAATTTTGGGTTCCACCCATCTGCTGCTCCTTGAAAAGCTGTGGGTTGCAGCTGCCCAAGAGGGTCGGATGGCAGCTTCCCAGGGGTGAGGCAGTCACCACGGCAGCATAGAGCAGCAGGGTTCCTGCCTGCCCCATCAGGCTCTGGTTCCAGGGAGGGAGTCCCAGGGATGCCCTAGGTGAGCAGAGAGGCAGGTGTGCCGGCCTCAAGGATGTCCTCATGGCTGACGGCGCCCCGCAGATGGCCAGGGGCAGCCGGAGGAAAGGGAAGTTGAGCTGGGCAGCTTCCTGCCCAACCTCCATGTGACCATCCTGCTTTGGCCCCGCAGCAGCCACCCCCACCCCCGCCAGGCCTGAAGCCAATTCCCCTCATTGGCTGGGGGTGTATGGGGGCATGGGCACAGCCTGAGGGAGGAGGGAGTCTGAGCTGACTTTGCTGCCCTCCAAGTGAGCCAGAAGAGCAGGTGGGCAGAGGGGGATTCAGGGGAGACAGACGCTTTGGTGCCTGGTGGTGTCCAGAGACCTGGATGGATTCCAGGGCCGGAAGTGACCTGCAGCCGAGCTCCACTTCAGGGCCCGCAGTGGCTCTTTCCCCGACCGCTTGCCTGCCCGGCATGGGCGAGTGTTTGGGAGTCTGGTCATCTTCAGGTGCTTCCTCTGGATCTCTGCCAGGTGACCAATAGGTGGTGCCTGTAAAGGAGGGGCGTTCCTCTCTGGGGAAGCCCACCTGACTGATCCCGCTAACCTTCCTTTCCCCCCAGGAACCTCTCTGCTCTCAGGCCCCACTTCAGTTTGTGCGGCCCCTTGACACTGCAGGGAGGGCTCCCTGCCTTCTCCCAGGCCATTTATCTGCTGGCATTTTCACACAAAGAGCCACACGGTGTTGCACCCTAGAGAGTGGGAATGCCAGCCTGCTGTGTCTGTCTGGGCAAGAAACTCCTCTTTTTCTCCTGGCGTCCTCCCTGCACAGAGGCAATGGCCGTGCCTGGTCTCATCTGCTCCCCCTCATGCAGAGGAAGGCCTGTCCTCTCTACATCTGCCCCCCCCCCATACAGAGGNCATGCAGAGGAAGGCCTGTCCTCTCTACATCTGCCCCCCCCCCATACAGAGGAAGGCCCGTGTGTGAGGCTGAGCTGCCAGCTTTGTCATGGAACTGGGGCACACGGCGTGCCACCCGCACACATATCTTTGCCTTCCCTGGGGAGCTTCTTCCAGGAGCCTGGGCGGCCTCGTGCAGCTGACTCACATGGGCCGAAAGGTGGCACCTCCCCAGGATGCCAAGGCTGACCCCTCGGCCCTGATCCCCTTGCCTGCCCTGTTGGCTGAAGAAACACTTCAAGACTGATCCAGATTCCACCTTTTCTTTTTTGCCCAGTGACACCTGAGCCCCTGCCTAGCACCAGCTTCCCCAAACCTGCCCAGGCTAAGGAGAAGAACAGGGAGGCCGCTGGGCTCAGGGAGAGGGTTGACCGGCCCTGTGGCAAAGAGAGCCGCTGCATTCGGATGCAGCTTTGCTGGGCAAAGGATCCAACATGTCCAGGGTGAAGGGGGGCTTCCTGCCCCTTGGCCTCCCCCCCATCAGTTTCCAAGGCCACCAGACACCTCCCTTGGCCAGAAGGAGTTGTCATCCTGGGGGTGCCTGGCGGGTGGTCCAGACCATTAGGCTGCCTTCTCTACTGTGTCCCTGACCGACTGGGGAAGCCCAAGAGGGGAGAGGCCCACACTTGGGGTTTTATTCCCCTCCAAATCTGCCCCATTCCAGTCCCTGCCAGCAGCAGCAGCAGCAGCAGGCCCACGTGGATGGGGTGCTTTCAGCAGGGGGGGTGTTGTGCAGGAGAGAGGGTCCCGGCAGAGAGGCCGGCCTTCCACGTGGCTGGCTGTTGTGGAGCCAGCAGCTGCTTCCCAGGAACAGGTGCCAGCGAGCCAGGCCGCCTCCCTTCCCAGGAAGAACAGAGGCTGCACCTGCTGCAGTTCTGCCTGAGGGACGAGGTTTCCAATGACTGCCTAGCCTCTGAATGGCAGCCTATCTGAAACACTGGGGCAGAGGGAGGGAGGCCATTTGCATGCCACCCACCCTCTTGCTGGCATGTGGGAGGGGAAGGGGGCTCCTCCCCAGAAGGGGAGGGGGGAGGGAGGGCAGAGGATGCCAAGCCCCTGCATGCCAGCAATCCTGTCTCTGCCCTGCATTTCCTCCCCCTCCCCAGCCAGGCAATGGGGGAGCACTTTAGGATGCCTTTCATCTGCAGAACTCTAAGGAATGTGGAAGCAGCAGCCCAGAAATCCACAGGGCCGTAAATGCAAGGAGGGATGTCAGCAGAGCCGAAAGCTCCTTTTAGGAAAAGAAGCCGAGCGACTGCAGACGGGATGAGATCCCCTCTCAAAGTGCCCCCCTCCTCCATTCCTCACATCAGAAGCCACCAAATCCAAGCGACTGTCCACACGGCGCCTCCTAACCTGTTTATGACATTTTAATAGGAAACAAAATATTTCTTTTTAACGTATTTCCCTGTTATTCTACTTATCTTTTGTAAGAGACGAGTTGCTCTTTGCTGCAAGGCCACCATCCCTGTCTGGGAAGCGGGCAGGACGTGGAGGGGATGCTGAGCAGCCAGAAGCTCACCCACCTTGGGCAGGAGTGGCCCCCAAAGCCCCATTTGGCAAGGCTGCGGGGGGGGCATGACATCCCCAAAGAGTTGCAGGCTGTGGCCAAGTGGCCAGTAGGTTGGGTGCCTGCTGCCCACGGGCCCACAGGCTGGGGGGCTCAGCTGCCTGGGATTGCTGCCTTTCAGTTTTGTCTCACTGGGCTGGTCAGGGAGGCCTGGAGTTGGGAGCCCCCCTTCCAGCAAATTCCCCGCTTCTCCGAGGTTCCTAGCTTTCGCTTGGCACAAGCGCACAAGGCCGATGCTGAAGGAGCCCTGAGAAAAATGAAGAGCTTCAGCCAGAGAGGTCTTTAAGACGCTGCCTGAGGCTGCCCACCGAGAAGAAAGCCACCTGCCCCACAGCGGCTTCACACTGGGCAAAGGGGCCAGGACGAGGCTGTGCCTAGCAACAGGACTGAGATGTGGAGCGCAAAGCCTCCTACGCCCTCCGGCTCCAGCCACAGCTCTGCCCTTGTTCCTAGCCAGCCACCTGGGCCAGGTGGGGCCTTCCTCTGGGCAGTTAGCAATATGGGAAGGATGAAAACTGCAGCAGCAGCAGCAGCTGAGAAATTCTAAAACCAGGACCAACAGCCATTCATCCCACCCCTGGCCTGTGCCTATCCCAGGCCAGGAGGCAGCTGGGTGAAGGGGCCAGGCAGGGCCACCCCAGATCGCCAGGCATGGTTTCTGTGCCTCAGCGCCATCCTGAGCCCCTCCTCTCCCCACCCCTGGAGTCTGCCTGGTAAGCAAAAGGCACTTCGGGGACCCAGAAGCCAGAAGGGGCCAGCCTGTCTCCAGGGCGAGGGAGGGCTTCCCATGGGGGATAGTCTCTATGGGGTTATATCTTGTGAACTTCACCCAATGCCCAGCTGGCTCCTGCCCTGAGGGCCTCTCTGGGGGCATTCGATAAAGTGGACCACAACCTACTTCTTAGTAAGCTAGTTTTGTCCGTCTTCCCAGCAGCTGCAGCAGAGGTGCCCGCCTGGGCCTCAGCCACAGGCCAGGCTCCAAGATCTCCAGACTGTGCTTGTCGGCCGTCCAAGAGGCAGGGAAACCGCCCAGGCTGGCGGTAAGGGAGACCGGAGGAGGAGGAGGAAAGGACGTCTTGAAATAGCTGTTGCTGCTGAACTCACCCGACCTTGGGCTCAGCNGGGGGGGGGCGCTTTGGCCAGCAGTCCCAGAGCCGCAAGGCTGCCTAAGCCACAGAGAAGCCTAGCACCCCCTCTGTACCCCGCAGACCTGAAAGGCATGAAGTAAAGGCTCAGCTGCAGCCTCCAACCACCTGGCTGAATCAGGGTATTTTGGGTTCCAAAGTGAGGCTCACACCCAAAAAGCCATGGCAACCGGCAGGCACAATGCATCCCCCCCCACTTTGGGCCAGGGGGAATGGGCCTGGGCAGAGGGGAGAGGGAGGGGGCATCAGAGGGAGGCTAAGGGGAGATTTCTGAGCTGTTGCCAGAGTTCACTGCTTCCCTCCAGGCTGTCAGGAAGGCTGCTCTGGAGCCCCCTAGCCAGGTGAGCCAACCCCTCCCTCCCTCCCTCCCCCTCCCTCTGGAGAAGAGAGGGAGTCCCCAGGATAGGCCCCCTCCTACCTTGCTATGCAAACAGGGGGACATCCTCCCCCCATGAGAACCAATCCCAGAGGGCCAGCCCAAGTGAGGCTGCCCCCACTGCCTCATCTGGGCCTATGGCTGGCTTCACCCCCTGGGCTCTGCCCCGGGGGGCTCCTGCATGGCCCAAGGGCAAGAGGACACCCTGGGGGCCCCTGCTGGGCTGCTCTCCCAGCCCTGGACTGGCAAGCAAGGGAAACAGTCCAGGAGGGGCCGTGCCAGCACCCAGCCTCCCCAGCAGAGAAGGAGCATTTGCAGGGCCAGGCCCTCCCCACTGATCTGTTTGGGGGGAGCTCAGAAAGCCCCCCCAGCGGAGCAGCAGGAGGAACTGACTCTGCCAAGCACTCTAGACTGGGCTGGGCACAAGGCGCTGCTGCCACCTCCACTGGCAGCCGGGGAAGGAGGCAGCTGGCCCTCTTCCCTTTCCCCACTCTGCGCACCCCCAGGTGGCCACTCACTCCGGCATCCCTGGGGGGGGAGGGGGGGTCAAGCACAAGCCTCTCCCTTGAAGCCCTGCCCTGTTTTCTGGGGAAATTGGAGGGTTGCCGATGGGTCGGAGGCCCCAGAAGGAGTGAGAAAACCTCACACCCCCCCCCATGGTTTTGAGCAGGAGGGGCTGGGGCCCCTTGCCCATCCAGGTCCCTCCGGGGTCCCTGCAGCTTGCAAGGGCCAGGCCCCGAGAGCGGGGCTGCTTCTCCCCCCCAAAGCAGAACCGAGCGCGGCTCAGCTGACCCGCCTGCCTGTCTCACTTTTTCCAGCTTCCCCAGAATTTATCTGTGCTCATGGAAACATCTCGCCCCCCTCCACCCCCACCCCCAATTCAAAGAAAAGGGAGGCTTTCCCCTCAGCAAAGGTCCCGGTGCAGAGCTCCCAACTGCCCTCGGGTGAACATGACGCCGACCGGGAGGGGGGGCACTTCATGGGAGAATCCTGAGGTGGGGGTGCCTGTCCTGCAGAGCCAGCTGAGGGAACGTGGGCCCCACTGCCCAGGATATGGTCTGCTCTAACCCTCACCCACCCTCCCTCCCTCCCTCCCTCCGCTNCTAACCCTCACCCACCCTCCCTCCCTCCCTCCCTCCGCTCACGGTCTGGGCCGTCCATTGGCCAAGAGGTGAGGAGGCCTCTCTTTGTCGGGGTGGGGGGAAACAGACCCTCTCTGGGGGTTCTGAGTGAGGAGGGATTCCCAGAGCTCCCAAGGAGGGCTCTGCCTAGGGGCAGCCATCGGTCTCCCCAGCTGCAGCACCCTCTGGGCCTTGGGAGAAGAACGGGCTCCTAGCTACAGAGCTCTGCCCCCCCCCCAGCCAAAAGGGACAAGGGGAACCTCGGGAGCAAAGCCTCCATTGATGCAGTCCAGGCCCAAGAGCCGCAGGAGGCAATCATGGCTGCCCGTTTCTTCAGAGCTGCAAGACAGAAGCTCGCTCTTCCTGCCTCTTAGTCCAGAGATCTGGCTGGGGGATCTTCCTTGACCAGAGTTGGGTGTGGGGATCCCCTTCCACCTTCCCCCAGGCAAACCTGCGGTTCCTTGAAAGGCTCTGGGTGCCAATGAGGCTGCAAGAGGCACCCCCGAGGCTGGCAGAAGCCAGGACCTGCTTCCTCAGCCAACCTTCTGGGAAGGGGGCTGTTGGGACTCTCCTGCCCCCTTATGCATGGAAGGCTGCAGGCAGCAGCTGAGGGCAGCCACAGGCACCTCTGAGCCAAGCCAGAGGGAGAGGCCCTGGGCCAAACGCCAGGCAGCAGCCCGCTCACCCTTTCGTTGCTGCTCAGAGACAGGGTGGGCGGTACATGGTAAGAGGAGAGCTGGGGGGCAGGAGGACCAGCCAAGACTGACAGCCCCAGCAGCCCCCTGGCACAGCTCAGAGCCCTGGGCATGGCGTCCCCTCCACCATGCCAAGCAAGGCCAGAGAAGCTGCTCTCCACTCTGGCAGTGGTGGCTGCTGCACACAAACACCAGGAAGAGGCTCCTTCCAGGCGTCCCCAGTGGGTGGAATCGCTACACACACACACTCACACATGGCAGCTGAGCCTCTCTGGCCAGGAGTTGCAGGACCAGGCACTGCACAAAACCATCGGCTACCCAGCTCCTTCTGAAAGACTCAGTCAGGGCGACTCGCAAGCAGCCTTCCGCAGGCCTTAAGTCACCAACCGGCCCCCAGCGCCAGTAGCTCCTGGAAGGGGTCTGGCTGCCAAGTGTGCCAAGTCTCAAGACCAGAAGCCCAGGAGGGGCATCCCAGGGCCGAGTTCAACCAGCAGAGACCCAGGGCGCCTCCTGTGGCCTTTGCCCACAGCCTCTGCCAAGGGCTGCCCCAACCGGCTCGGTCTGGCTAGGACACGGCAGCACCTCCGCCACCGCCTCTGCCCAGCCAGGAAAGGACTGTTGGCACCTCCTGCTGGGCAGAGGCCTCCCACCCGGGACTCACAGCAGCCTGCTGGGGGCATCATGGCTTGTGGGGACAGAGTCCTCCTGGAATCTGCCTGCGCCCCAGCTCGGGGAAGGGGGCTCTCCTCGCCTGTCCAAAAGGGGAGGAACAGCCCCTGCCGGAAGGGGCTGCCTCTGAAGATGGAGGATCCGTCTCCCCCCTTCTGGAGTGCATCTCCTGGCCAGGGAAACCACCTCCTGGTCAGATGTGCCCCCCCCCGCATCCTCTCTGCTTCACACACACACCCTTCAGCAGGCGGGACCAGCCCCCAGGCCTGGCCTCCTCTGGGGCCTCTGCAAGCCGAGCTCTCCGACCGAGGCCCCCAGACGCCACAGGTGCCTCCGGAGTGGCCCTACAGGGCATCTCTGAGAGCCGGGCTGGGCTGGGCTGGGCTGGGCTGCCAGGGGCTTTTCCACAGGAACTCCCAGCTTTGGGCGGGAGAAGGGAAATGGGGGGGCTTCCTGCTCACACCCAGAGCCCCCGAGAGAAATTCCAGCAGAGAAATTAAGGCAAGCAGGGCCTCTCTTGCCTAGGCCCCCCATGCTCTCCCCCCTGGTGGAGGGGATGTAGGCACAGCTGCAGGGGGGCCCCAAGCAGCCAGGCCAGGCTCAGGGGTGGGGGGAGACAGCAGCCTGGCACCAAGGAAATGTGGCACCCCCTTGCTTGCCCTCAAGGTATTTGGGGAAAGGCCTGTAGAGGAAAGAGGAAAAGCTGGGAGGCGCTGCCAGAACCACCTTTTCCGGAGTGTTGGCCTACAATTCCCATCATCCACAGCCTTTGCAAGGGAGAAGCACAGCAACTCTGGGCAGGTCCGTTCTGGGAAATGAGTCCCTGGCCAGATCTCACTATTCAAACTCAACTGACTGATTCTGCCTCTGTATTTAGATTTTCTCCCCTTTCTCCGTCTTAAGCGGCTCTTCCCAAAAGGAAAGGCTGTCGTGACATCCCACCCCAGCCAGCCCCTCCCCCTCACCCTCCCCGGAACCCACTTCTTCTATTTTTAATTGTGGCTTTGCTGCCAAACAGATGCAGCAACCCTGAGGACCTCCCCTCCCCTGCCCCCTGCAATGCCCACCTGAGCTCAGACACAGGAGGAGGGCAAGATGTGGGAGCCGGTTAAGGCAGGGGCCAGGGGCCTCGGGGAAGTGAATGGGGGCCCCTCTTGCTCAAAGGACCTCGCCAGGCACAAGGGGTCTGCAAGCTGCCCTCAACAAGTCATGCCAACTCCAGCACTGTCCCTCCCATATGCACACGTGGGCAAAGCAGCCAGGGCAGGGGGCTTTGGCAGGGGCTCCTTCTCCTCGCAGGCTCCTCCTTCAGTAGCTGCTGCGTCCCCCTCCCGTCTCCTTGCAGGCACAGACATTTTCCTCCGGTGGTGCTGCTGCTGCTGCTCCCAGACTCCCCAGAAGCAAATCTGCTTTTCCCCAAACCAGCCAATTCTATCTTTTCCATTTTCTTTTCAAACTTTGGCTGCTGTTCCTCAAAACTGAGTTTCCCTTAAGCAGAGTTGGTCTTCAGCAGGTTCTGACCAGTTCTGGGGAACCGGTAGTGGAAATTTTTCTTAGTTCGAAGAACCGACAAATGGCACCTTTGACTGTAGATTTCACAGTATCCTTCCCCTGCCACGCCCACCAAGCCACGCCCACAGAACTGGTAGTGAAAAAAATTTGAATCCCACCACTGGTCCTAAGGCAGCCGCCACCCGGGAACGCTCGTTTGAGTCTTGGGTGGGTGGAACAGGGGCTTCAAAGTGGACTGGAATCGTTCCCTTTTTTTTGCCATCCCCGGAGGGGAGACTTCTGTGCAGGAGTTACCACCACTCTTATGGGTTTCTGTGGGAAAAGCCGAAAGGTCTGGCAGGGGGCTCAGAGATGGCGCATACGTGTAAGAGAGCCAGCAAACCAACATACCCCCTCCCCCCATGGAGGGCAGAAAAGCCACATGGCTGGAGAGGCACGGGTGCGCAGCGCCCCCTGGTGCCATAGGTCTTACAGACATGCACATCTCTCTTGCAGGGCCCCCCCCGCCCATTACAAATTAGCTCCCTCTCAGGCTGAGATGTCCCCCCCTTCCCAATGAGTGCCCAAATGAAGGAAGTCAACTGCTCTCAGCTTCAACAAGACAAGACATGGGCTGCCCCCCACCCCTTCAGCAGCCCTGCTCTGATGGCACCAGTCTGAAGGGGAAACTGGTTCCTTTCCAATGGGGGGGGCTTTTGTAAGAGAAGAAGCAAGGGCAGCCTTTATGGGGGGAACGGGGGGAGGTGCTTCTGAAAGGCAGAGCAGAACGTGGCACAAATCAAAGAAGCATTCCAGCCAGTCTATGGGAATTGGATAGTTACTTAGGAATTATGAGCTGTCCCCTTAAGGGAATGCATCATAGTAAATG
>BHFT01035829.1:0-12991 GCA_004320025.1 Laticauda laticaudata
CTAAAGGTGAGGGGACACGGGCAGCCAGGCCTCGCCCTGAAGCGGCTGGGGACTCTGCCTCCGGGCAGCTTCTCTCAGCTCTCGGGGTCTTCTAGCCTCGGCTACCTGCAGGGCCCCCCTAAAGGCAAGTTTTCTCCCCATCCCCCCCACCCTTCCCCCCCATTTCTCTTCTAACGAACGATGTGAGAAATGGCGGGGGAAACCGTGGTTTAAGTAGGCCAAAATTTGGGGGGCGGGTCTTAATTTCACCTCATGCCGAGAAATCATGCTGGGCCTTCCTATTGGTGGAGGCCATATTGTTGGAGAAACACAGTAGTGAAGTATTAAATGCAATGGTAAATAATTTTAACTACAGAAATAATGACAGGTGACATTCTAATCAAATACAATGTGAATGCATACATTCACAATGTTATTTTAACAGTATATGACTATGACCTGTGTCCTGCAGATGACAGGATGTTTGGGAGGAGCAATGGAGAAGCTGAAGATCAAAGAAGTTGCCCCAACCTGTCTTCAACCTGGAGAGTTGCCCAAAGCTCACTTGAAAGGAGAACAAATGGAACCTGCCTAGCCACAAAAAACATAGCATACAAAATAGCACATATCAGAAAAATGGTCCACAAGATTAAAATATCCCTGTGGAAGAGTCTCTCCCTCCCCAGAGGTGAAGCAGGCCGCCCCCACCCTCCTGGCCTTTCAGAAAGGAGCCAAAGCGTGGCCCTGCAGCCTTGCGTGGGGACTGGGAGCCCAGAGGAGGGTACAATCCAGGGACTGTTTGTGCCTGAAAGCCCTCCCCTGCCTCGTTATTAACTTTCAATATTATTATTTTAAAAAATGATAAATTGTGTATATTGTTTTAAAGTTTTAATATTTTTATTATTATAATATATTTTATTCTCACCAAGAGTCTCTCTGCAAGGGAGATGGATGATTTCAAAACTGTGACGAGTTAACAAACTGTGTTTGAAAGGGATGGATGACAATGAATGTAGATTTTTCTTAAAGCACACAAACACACGCACACACACAATAATCAATCAATATGGTGTGATATTGACATACACCTGGCTAACCCTCTCGAGCATTTCACAATACATTGTGGGATAAACAGGAAAGAAATAAATCTGTGGTCCTTAGCAAATAGAAAGGTAAGGTTTTTCTTCCAAATAATTTAGCTCTGAGTTAGAGGAGAGGGAATCTTAGATCAGATGAGAGACCCAGTGTATATTGCTGCAAATACCGATGTGCACTGGGTGCAAAAGTTTCCTGAACAGCTTGGATCTCTTTGTGTTTAGCTCAAAATTCAACTTCTGGTTCAGACTAGTTTGTCCAAGGAAATCAAGTCATTTTATTTCTTCTTGTCATGTTTTCTCCTCCTCCCCTCATCCTAGTTCTGTTCCTGCTTTCTCATTCTCTGATCTTGCTTTCTCAATCTGGGTATTGATTCCCTCTTCACCATCTCCACCCTGGTTTTTTGCCACTATTTCTGCCATTTGAAGGAAACATACAGAAATGTGGGCTGTTGCATAGGAGAATAGATCAATCTAAGAGTTTAATTTGCAGGAAAAGAGATTCTAAGTAAAAAGCAGAAAGAATTTAGGAATTGTTCATCGAAGAAAGAGGTGTCTTAAAAATTGATAGCACCACCTTGTTTTTAAGCCACCTCTGAGATATGTTACCCCCAAAGGGAATTAACAAGGTGACTTTGGCTCAACTTTCACGAATGAGCTTTTCCTTGGGAAAAGGAGAAGCTGCTTTGGGGTCTCATCCCTGTCATAACACCATTAACACAAGAAGGAGTTCTGGATGAAAAGTTTTTCGCACATGAGCCTTTGAAGAGATCTGTTCTTTAGAGTCTATGACACAAGGCCCAACTATGGGCTTGCCTGGGCTGCACTGACTGAAGAATTGTCTTGGGCTGCATATAAAATATATAATAAAGTTAATGTAGACAAATCAAACAGTAATGTTAAAAGTTTACAATCTTATGGGTCCATTTTACTAACTGTCCAGGTCTGCGTGTGGCCCATGGATCATGCACATGCCTGATCCATGTAATATACAGCGTTAACTGTGTATTATATTCTAAAATACTGTACATTATTAGCAAACTCTCCTAATCTGTCTTTACCAGCACAGCTGTTCTGCAGTAGTGAGGGCATCTGTCAGTTCCACCAGATAGACGGACTAGGAAATCAGCAGGAATGCTAAAACTAAAATAAAGCCTTAGTAAGACCACGCCTAGAATACTGCATCGAATTTTGGTCATCACACTATAAAAAAGATGTTGAGACTCTAGAAAAAGTGTAGAGAAGAACAACCAAGATGATGAGGGGACTGGAGGCTAAAACATACAACAAACGGTTGCAGGAACTGGGCCTGGCTAGTCTAGGGAAGAGAANAGGGGAGACAGGAGAGCATCTTCCAATATTTGAGGGGCTGCCACAGAGAGGAGGAAGGGGGTCAAGCTATTTTCTAAAGCACCTTTGAAGGCCAGACAAGGAATAATGGATGGAAACTAAACAAGGAGAGATTCAATCTGGAAATAAGGAGGAGTTTTCTGACAGTGAGAACAAATAACCAATGGAACAGAAGTTGCCTTTAGAAGTTGTGGGAGCTTCATCACTGGAGACTTGCAAGAAGAGACTGGACTGCCATTTGTCAGAAATGGTGTAGGGTCTCCCGCTTGGGTGGGGGTTGGATTCCCTTCCAACTATGTTATTCTGTCTGAACCATTTTTATTGAGATTGGTTATAATAACAGATTTTTGCAAGTGTGATTGTGTGGTATACAATGTAGGGAGGTATCTACCTGAGTTGCTTTATCCAGCCTTAAAAAATGTTTGAGCCCCCTTTGCCTAGTCAATCCTTCTTGTAGTGCTCATGCAGGCTGATAAGCGAAGAAGGAAGCCCATGACCACAAAACCACCCTGGGAGCAGCAAACAAAGTTGAGGATATGTTTCCCTGTTGGAGAAGGCAAGATGGCCTGGTTGTTCACTTGCATTGCTTGAGGATAATGAGAAGAGACTAGGAAGGGGAGAAACCCGAGAAGCCCCCCCCCCCAACCTTTCACTGCTTCACATGGCAACATGATGGTGAGCCTGACAGAGGCCATACTGAAGTAGCTGCCTGTGGCGGATCTTGTGAAAGGCAAAATTTCTCTGCTGCTTTGAGCTTTCTGTTAGATGGGAAACATGGAGAGGTAAAGGAAAAGGACTCTAAAAATATCCACAAATCACATTATTCCTTCCTTGGTCTCTCTCTTTCTCCCTCCATATTATTAGAAAGACAGAAAAAAATCAGAAGGGAATGTCTGTGGAGATTCTCAGTCATCCATGTCATGGTTGTTCCAAAGGTGATTTTTTTTCCAAAAGGCAACTGGACTTTCTTTGTTTTTCATAGAATAGAATAGAATAGAATAGAATAGAATAGAATAGAATAAGAGCTGGAAGGGACCTTCTAGTCCAGCCCCCTGCTGAAGCAGGAGATCCTATACCATTACAGACAAGCAACTGTCTTGACTCTTCTTAAAAACCTCCAGTGATGAAGCTCACACATCGTCTGAAGGCAAGTTGCTCCACTGGTTGATTGTCCTGACTATTAGGAAGTTTCTCCTTAATTCCAGGTTGCTTCTCTCTTTGAATAATTTACATCCATTATTTCTTGTAACTTGACTTCCTCTTCTTTGTGGCAGCCCCTCAAACACTGAACTACTGATATCATCTCACCCCTAATTCTTCTTTTCTTTACACTAGCCAGACACAAAACCTGCAGCCTTCTTCCTGGTGTTTTGCTTTTCGTCCAAGAAGCTTCTTCTCTTCTCTGAGTTACTTTGCTGAATTGAAGAAGCTTCTTGGATGAGAAGCAAAACATCTTCAAGGAAAAACAAATAGTAGCAATAGCACTTACACTTATATACCACTTCACAGTTCTTTACAGTCCTTTCTAAGTGGTTTACAGGTCACCATATTGCCCCCAACAATCTGGGTCCTCATTTCATCGACTTCAGAAGGATGGAAGGCTGAATCAACATTGAGCTGGTGAGATTCAAACTGCTGAACTTCTGGTAATCAGCAATCAACAGCAGTCAACAGAATTAGGCCATAGTGCTGCCTTCTGAAAAAAAAGGCACCTTTGAGACAATCTGGATAAAATTATATGATTTGGGGATATCTATCCATTACAAGAGAGAAGCTACATGTGTTAAAAGGTACAGTATTTTATAACAACAATTCAGACAAGATTTCCCCCCCCCCCTTAAAAATAATTACTGGGCATTTTATACAATATGTGGAATTAAATTCTTCAAGAAAATCATTCCAGAGGTTCAGGGAAGTGCCTTGACTTGAAGCCAAAAGTTGCCTGTCTTCTTTCCCATTCTCCAGAAGCCATTTCTGACCAGGGATTCTTTTCTAAATGGCTGAGCCAACCCACTTGAAAAATTCCACCAAATGGAAGCATCAGCAGGATTTCAGATTTATCCCCAAGGTTTCTATCGCAATTCTACCATGGCTCCACTGCATATTTTCCAGGACTCTCATAAATATTCAGAAAATACATTTCAATTAGCCCTAGAATATTTCCTTCCCATCATCTTGAAAAGCGGCTGCCAGGATAGCTCACTCCATGCCAGGAAATGTCTTGGTGGAAACAACTAAACACCTGCAGCAACAATGTGACAAAACAATTTTGTAACATTTCCGATTTTTTAGGGTCATTTAAAAACTGCTCCTACAATGTGCGAGTGTGTGTGTGTGTGCGAGAGAGAGTGAGTGAGTGTGTGTGCCCGGGGGAGGTCCCAGTGGACACGAGATGTATTATCCAGACAACTATTTCCAGATGCCAAATTTTAACAAATAAAACCAAAATCCAGAAATAATAAAAGCCATAGAAATCATGAGAGTAAAATACTGGTTAGATTTTTTTTTATATCACACCTTTAACCTTTTTACTAATTTATACTACTAAGTAGAATCAGCATTAACTCATACTTGGCAATAATTCTTTCTAGTTCCAGATGCCACCAATGGTTCTTCAACTTTGACAATGGCAGCTGTTCATTTTCTGCACAGCTGATGAGCAGACAACTCTGAATCTTTTTTTCAAAAAAATGTAGCATTTTATTAAATTATAGAATAAAATACAATTTTGTAACATTTTACTGAATTATAGAATAAAATACAAAAGTACAAAAGCAAATTGTAGGACACAGTCAAGAGGAGAAAGGGAAAGAAAAGTGAAGGAGGGAGAAAAAAAGTGTTGGCTTCTGACTCCCTCTGTTTTTATTTTTTATTTTATTTATTTGGTTTGTCAATTGATTACAAGATAATAGGTATAAGTCAAAACATAGTTATGAATACATGGATACAAATAAGAAAAAAGAAACAATAGTACAGGGACAGTAGGCATGTTGATGCGCTTATGCACACCCCCTACAGACCTCTTAGGAAAAGAGGTGTTGAGGTCCAAAAAGTAGACAGATGCTAGGTAAAGTTTGTGGTTTGAGAAGAAACCACAGAGTCAGGCTATAGAGCTTATTCAGACATTGCCCACTCTGTGCTGAAGTCGTATTTCCTGCAATCAAAGTTTTCGTGTGAATTAACTTAGTTTTATCTATTGTTATGCTCTTTGTGTGTTTGTGTTGAAGCTAGTATTCATTGACAGGGTAGGACCATTGCAATGTATGATTTTATACACTTATATATAGATCAGACGAAGGTCGACGTGTCTAGGTTTTCTTAGGTCTAGAAATTTTAAGTCTGGGGTGGCATAAGGGTCTTCTACAACGAGTATTAGAGGATTGTGAGTACTTTCTTGTGAAATATTTCTATTCTCAATGTTAATATCATGATACGGAATGTGGGTTCAGACTGATGAGCTGTATCGAGTATTGGTTAGATTGTTTTGTATGCTCTCTGTTAGTAGATGAACGTACAGAGAAAAAGCTACGTTAAAATTTAGCATTAACACTTTCAACACCTTTTTGGCTATATTTGGTTGACATGCTGGGCTCTAGCCTAGTATCATTAGAAATTTTTAGTACTCAAGGTCCTTGAAGTGAGTTGGAGCTATAACAGGTCTTGACAATCAGCCTTATTTTATTTTTGATTATTATTTTTTGGCCAAATATGTTAGACAGAGCATTTGTTTGTTGAAGATTTGAAGTTGCCATTAGCTTATGACCTTCTGATACATTAAGTCGAGGTCTGTTTGAGAGGGGAGCGTGTATTGTCTGTGGTGGTTGAATGCTTTACAGATCAAGCGAAGAGTAAACTTGCTCTTAATATTGATCACAGAGGTCAGTTTATTGTAGAGTATGACAGAGAGTTTGTCTAGAACACTGCCTTGGTTGTGTTGTTTGTACTGAGGTAACTGTTGACAGGTAGCATAATTTGCTAGGATGGCTCCCACAATTTTTGACCAATTTGTGGTCTGTATTGACAGGGATGCTTCATATCCCAATTATGCAGGTAGTCCCAGAGGATACCATTAGATTTAGAATTACGGAGTTGTTTTGTTGTGTACGCCACCGAATCAAAGGCTTTACAGACAGTCTAATGTAGATTTGCATCTATTGCTTTGCCCTGATCGAGTTGGTGTACGTCCATATGTTTTGCCAGTGTTTAAGAGTTTGCAGATTGCAGGATATGTTTTTTCTTAAACCAAACTGCTTTATTAAAGAGTAGGTTTTTTGGCTCTCTAAGTGGAGGATGCGATTGCTGGTTAATAATTGATTCCCATTATGACTTTTACAGGTGTGCCAGCATGTAAAGAGGTTGGTCTGTAATTTTCAACTAGGCTGGGGTCTCCCTTTTTGAAGATGGGGATGACTGTGGCTTGTGACCATAGATTTGGCAGGGAGCTGGTCCTTTAAGATTTTTCAAAGATTATGCTTATAGGTTCAGCTATGGCAGTGGGTAGCTTTTTTAAGAAGTAGGCACATATTCTGTCTGGTCCAATAAATAGAAATGGTTTTAGATTGCATAGTCCTTTTGTAATACTGTCTTCTGTAAAATCGATATGTATTAGATCATTGTAGTTATATGTGGTTCAACTAGGAACCACATGATCCATTGCTGTTTACAAATACTGAGCCAAAGAATATGCTAAAGAGGTTGGCTTTGATGGTGTCATCATTGCAGTCTTTACCATTAGGTCCTTTCAGGGATGGGATGGACCTTGAGTCTTTTCGTTTGTTGTTTACAAAATTCTGTTCCAGAAGAATAAAGCATTAACACCAAGTCTCAACTTTTTACGTTTCCAAAATAGTATAAAGTCGCCATTTCTCGAACAACAAATCAATCTAATCAATAAAACCCAAAATCAAAGTTTCATTTTTTCCTCACCTCAAGCACAAAGTCCATGTAGCAAACAAAAGTACTTATAGTTTTTGCTTTGATCAAAGTGGTCATTTTAGTCATTTCTGCCAACTCCATCAGCTTCTGCAGTCATTGAAATTGAAATATAATTCCACTTTTGTGCATAAAGTAGTCTTGCTGCTGTCAACATATATAAGATCAAAGTTCAAAAAAAATTGCAAGTCTTTTTCCATTAAACCCAAAATAAAAATTTCTGGTTCATCTTTATCTTCGCTTTAAGACTTTTCTGTATTCAAATATGAACCTTACTCCAATTATTTATTTTTTTTGCTTTATCACATGTTCACCATAAATAAAGGTCCCTTCTTCACATTTATTCCAACATTCATTTGAAATACCTTTATACATTCTAAATAGCTTATCTGGTGTTAAATACTAGCAATACAGCATCTTGTAGGTTTTCTTTTAAATTACAGTTTAGTTTTAAGCCTTTCATAGACAACTCAGATTCTAGAGAAGAATGATCTGAACAGTTATGTCAACTTTATGCTTAAACTGAGATCTCTGTTTGATTTATTTATAATTTTATTTTGTTTAAAAAAAAAGATTTCTTTTATTTTTATTTAGCATATAGAGATGTTATACATGCCAGGAGACTACAAAGCTAATGCAGAGTAGTAATTTGGCTGCCTAAGACTGCTGGTCCTGTTTGGTTCGTGCTTGCATGCTTTCCAAGGTGTGCCACACGAGAGCAAATTAGTTCTGCACCAGGGAGAAAGACAAGCAGCTTTCCTGCAGTGTCAGCTGAGGTTTTCTCCCTCCACTCCCTCAATGGGCCTTGCAACCAGGAAAGTCCAGCACCAGCAGGATTCTAACTGTCCACATTAAGTGCTGGCTTGTTTCCCACCAAAGTGGTACTATTCATATATACTGTGCTTCCAAACTCCTGGGTGGGCAGGCCAGGTGAGTGATGGGAATTCATCCTGCCATGCAATGCTAGGACTTGATCACCAGGAAGCAAAGACTATCTCCAGCACATTAAGCCACTGAGCCATCATGCCTCCTCAAAGAATTCTAACTGGATAACAACAAGAAATAACAAAACATACATACACACAAACCTTTCATGCCACCAGGCACTATAACAATCCCATCCCAGAACCACGAAGGCTGACTCTCCTCATCTCCAGACTCAGCACCTGAGCAATGTCTTAATGGCATTCCAAAGGCAAAGAGGGTAAGAGCTAACTAGGGTATTCTCAGTCACATCCCAAATGTGGGCATAAGTCACTGGCTTCTAATTCTTATTTAGAGATGTGGTCAGAATGAATTGGCTTTACATGATAATTTGAAGAAGGCTGGGCTGGCTTGTTAAGACACACTCCAGACCCCGTGGAGATGCTAATCCTGCATAGCTGTGGCAAGAAAACTGGAAGAATTGCAATAATTGAATGATGGGAAAGAGAAGAAACTTCACAGACTTCCTCCTCACCTCCAGAAGGTGAGCCTATGCAACTTTACAGATCAACTTTGTCAGCTAAAAACAATACAGATGTATATTTAATCCAGCGGGGATGCAGTTTTGCAAAATTGTATTACTGATCTGATTTGGCTGTATTACCTTGGATGTAGGAATGTTTTTGAAAGTAGAGCAGCTCACCTTATCTCCTGCAGAGACCTCTCCCCTCTGAATGAAAGATTGCTTGTTTACTCACATTTTCCAGCCAAAAGGCATGGATAAACATCACAAGGCCTCTTTTAGAAAGGTAAAATAATTTTGGCTGTTAAATGTCTTTTGTCCTTAGCATATCACTCATGGTCTAATGGTAAAACGGAGAGAAGAAATGCTGTGGTGCTTTCTAAACTTGGTTGTTTATTTGCAGATGTTTCATGACCTCCAGCCAGATAATTTCACAATAGCTAGTCCAAAATCCAAGCCAAGTGTTCAACAACAGAACAAGAAGCAGGAAGAACTTGGGGTAGGGCATCTCAGGAAGTAAAAAGGGCTTGAGGGATGCTCTTGCAAGCCAGAGTTCATGGCTTTGCCTAATAGGAAACATCTCCTTTCTTATCCAGGAGTTATGCTAGTCTGCACTGGATGCCCTTTTTAGCTGGCAAGCATGATTTTAATCTCGACTCTAAATAGCAGCCCCTGAGCTGAATTATCTTTCTCATTACCAGGTGATTGACAATCTTCTCTCCAACCTCAGACAACCACACAAATTTTTCCTCATCTCTGCAACCAACCTGGAAGTTTCGTCCATAATTACTTGACCAAGATGTGGGAACTTTTAAATTCTTCCTCACCACTGGAGATTTTTTTTCCTCAGGGAAGAGGCAGATGCTCCTTCCCCACAATTCTGTGGCACAGATGAGAGAGGAGGGGGGACCTCTTGATCAGCCAGTGGCTTTGAGCAAGAGGGATGGGAATAAGTCTGTGTTACATATTAGCATGCTCCAAATACTCTATTCCCATTGGTCCACAAATACTTGAATCTGATTGGTATTCTACTCGACGGTGATTGGTCAAAAATAAGTAGCATATGATTGGCTGCCCCATTGGCCATGAGCCACAAGCAGCCTCTCTGTAAAAAAAGGCTACCGCGGCTCCTGGTTCAGATGGAATCCAGCAACAAATAAAAGAGCTGAAGTTACGCTGGTCTTGAATCTCATTCTTCGTGAACACAACAATGGTGATGAAGGTGGGATTCTGAGACAAGGAGACCAGTGAGCACATGGCAATGAGAACCGAGCAGACCAAATGGCTGGAACCAACTCGCCACCTCCACCATTCAATCCAGCGACAGAGGACTGGGAATCATACATCGACAGATTCCTCATGTTCCTCGAGAGCAACGACTTAAATTGATCATGTGTCTCCTCCAGGCTTCTTCCATCGTCCCGATTTCTAATCTGTCGACCTGGGTGTCTCCTGTTATCATTTGTTATTTGCTGGTACCCACTCTTGGGTGCCCCATGAGCATTTTTAGCATAGACTAGTTTCTTGGTTCTAATGTTTGTGTGTCTGCTTGAGGAGTTCTGTTGAGCTTTTTCGATCTTAGTAGTACTTCGGCTGTATGTGGGGTGTAATCTATCCAAGATATGATCTTAATTCTTCTGCCCATTAGTAGATTCTGTGGGCTGTTTATTTGTAGTGGCAGTTTAGTGGAGTTAGTTCCTTTCAGCTTCTTATGGACAGGTGTTTTAGAGTAGAATGCAATGGACACTTCCCTCGCAATTCGGCAATATAGGCTGAGACGGCTCCGACGCTGAAAGGTGTATGCATCGCAGCAGTTTGGTACTGTCAGGAGGTACGTATCCTCGCTGTATTGTATTAATACAGATTCGGATGTTATTAAATCTTTTTATTATTTCTGGAACGCTGTGCTCTCTCGTCCGTCCCCAGGTCCAGTGGCTGCCTTGTCCAGTAATCTATGTAGTGGTTCCACATCATTGCCTTCTGTGGCAAGAAAAACATTATAAAAATTGATGTAGTCCCCAACGAAACTGGCTTGTAATCTGCTTTTTCTTTTTGGTGGGAGGCAGCTTGTGGTTGACTTCGCTTTATCTTTTTTATCGTTGGGGCTGGATGGCTATTTTATCAATTCAGATTATTCCAGTGGAATCGATTGTGGCGTGAGCTAGATAACATTTCTCTTTCTTTTACTGTGTTGGTATTATGTTACGCGACTTTTGGGAATCTTCTGCCTTAACTTAAATCTTCTGCGACGGTGTGTGTGTGTTCTTCTTGGTGTCATGGGCTGACCACCAGCACGTCATCATAAGTTATGGACTACCCCTTTTATGCCTTGTAACCAACCGCTCCATGTCAGGCTGTGGAACACCCCTGGAGCCACGCTGACTCCAAATTGCAGTCTTGTGCATTAAACTGCTCCCCTATGAGTCACGATCGTTTGTGTGCCTCTGCTTTTGTACTGCGTAACTGCAATTTGTTGGTAATGCTTGTGCGAAGGTCGAGCTTGCGAAACCTATGCCTCATCTCCTTCAATGAGTGTAATCAGTGCTGCAGCTACCAGAACAGGATTTATGCGCTTGGCTGTAGTGCATGGTTTTAGGGTGGCCTTTTAGTCACCACAGATTCTCACAACCCAGCCTGGCTTAATGGAGTTTTGATTGGGATTTCCCATTAGCATGGTCAATTGGTTCCAATTATTCCTTGTGCGATAAGTTTATTTAATCCTCATCAATCTTTGGGTTTTTAATGCGGAAGGGACTCGCCTTGCTTTAACCTAACTGGAAGTATTGTCGGCTTAAAATTAAATGATATGGGGACCCTTGGTCTTGCCAGTTTTTCCATTGAAGATTGGTCCTGGAACTCCCTCCATTTTAGGGCTCCTCCCCAGTCTGTCTCAGTGATGCTGTTGATCCTGGTCACTCCGATTCCCAGGGGGTTCGAACCACCAAGTCTCAGCAGGCTGTGGGCGGTTCGGCTTCTACGATGGTTTAGAGGCAGAATTATTTCTGTGTTTCTTGAATGTGACTTGGAAGTGTCACGAGTCCAACTACAGGGATCCTGTTTCTTTGGTAGTCTTTTAGTATCAGTGCTGGGTTTTCTAATCCGCTTCTGCGTTATGTGCGGATATTAGTCTTTTAATGGTATTCATGATTACGATTCGATAAGTATGAAGCCAGAGTCCACCTCCATCTCGCCATTTTTTGGCCTTTGATGCTGACTGCCACATGTACCTTCCAGCCATTGGACATAAATTAAGTACCACAATAAGCTTTTCCTGTTATTTTGTTTTAGGTTGTGTTTGGGACTGGCCGATGGTGATAGTTTGGTGTGTTTTCTTTTTGGCTGAGCTTTCGTTTAGTTGTTTGCCTCTTGCTGTCTCGACTCTCACAGCGGATAGCTTTTCCGGTTTCGGCAGACCTTCTGCTATCTGTGTCCCATCTCTCCACAATACCTGCAAAGGGCATCTAGGTAAACGCACTCAGAACAGGGTGGTCTCCTCCACACCCAGCGCACTGGAACCCCAACTTACGTCCTTTCCTCTCCCGTGTATTTCGTTCAACTGGAGTCTGTGGATTTCTTCCTCTTTGTCGTCGGTCTGGACAACGGATTCACTTATCCTTGTGTGCGTGTGATGGTTCTTTGTGTGTTCTCTGACTTCTGTCTCTGGAACTTGGCTTGCTTCTTCCGGTTGTGTTTTTGTGTTGGTCGATCATTTGTTGCATTTTGGCTGCTGATTTTTTTTTGTGCTTTCAGCTGCCGTGCCTCAAGCGAGGGCCTCAGTTACTTTAATTTTTGGTCAGATTAGCAGTCAGCTCTGCAACGTGAGATCTCTTAGACCAAGGACCATGACGATCCTTCATTGGCTTCATCATGTTGAGTGAACTGCATTGCCTCTTCATGTCCCTGAGGAGCCGCTAACGAAGGTCTTGCGATACTTCTCACCTTCTCTCTTGGTCCCGTTTGTAGAACTCATGTCTTCCCCCTCTCTATGAATAGGCTGAGAATGATTGGTCTGCATAATGAGCCTCTGCAGTCCAATATGTTTTCCAAATTTCTGGCCTGAGCAGTACTGTATTTTACCAGTTTCTCGTTTGCATGCCGCTCTGGCATCTTCTGAAACCACTGTGCGGCCGCGACAGAGTTGCAGCGTGAGCTCTGTGTGTCGTTTTCTGTTAGTGCGCATCTCCTCGGA